>ML344571.1:0-73359 GCA_005239505.1 Nicotiana paniculata | reverse complement strand
CAATTGATTTATTGGGATTTTTATAGGACGATACGGCGAGTAAAAATCACATGCTCACACCTCTATCCCTATACTAGAGTAGAATGGGACTCGTGGGATTCTGCAGAAGCGGCAGAATTACCTCGCGGTCTCCTGGCAGCTGCTAGAACGACTCCTAGCCAAGATACTGGGTGCTGGTACCTGGATCTGCACATGGGGAAAACATGCACATGGAGTGAGTACTCCACATTCGGTACTCCATAAGTGCCAAGACTAACCCCAGTCAAGTAGTGACGAGGTCAGGTTGAGGCCCTACTGAGTTTTTAAAACAAGTCAATATATAATTTAAAACAGTGAAATATAGATAAGCAATAATAAACAGGATTAATGGAAACTGGAAGGGTTAATAATAGAAAGAGAGCCCTCGGTTCAACACATCATATATCTCAACAGTAAATGTGCAATGCAGTACACGGGGAAAGCTCCCGGATCTCAGTCCGTAGTCCCAATTAAATATGCTATGCAGTACAGGGGGAAAGCTCCCAGATCTCCGTCCGTAGTCCCAATTTAAATATGCATTTCAGTACAGGGGGAAAGCTCTCGGATCTCGGTCTTTAGTCCCAATTTAAATATGAAATGCAGTACAGGGGGAAATCTCTCGGATCTCGGTCTGTAGTACCAATTTAAATATGCAAAGCAGAAGTATGTCGGATACGGCTTAATTAAACAGTCCGGGAAAACAACAGGCAAGAATAGAGTAAAGCTACCTAAGCATGGTGCAACTAGTAGCAAATAAGAGGAAATCAAGTAAGGACAGGTAGGCATGCTTAATCTTAAGCTAAGTACTCAGTTAAGACAGGAAACACTAATATAGGGATGAAAATGATTGATTTCATGGAAGTAAAAATAGGATTTTAGCAACAATGACCCGTGTACGCACTCGTCACCTCACGTACACAGCGTCCACGTAATAAAATCAGTATAAAAATACCTAAGGGGAAGTTCCCAACACAAAATTAGGCAAGCCACTGACCTTGACTACGCTAATCAACTCAATACCACGCTCTTGCCACGAGTATCCGACTCCGGGTGGCCCAAATCTATTCAAATCGATTGCATAATGTAAATATCACTTCAAGGGAACAAAATAGCTAATTATTTCTAAGCTAATATGCGAAATTAGGAAATTCGCCCAAAAATTCCCCCAAGCCCACGTCGCGGAATCGGGTAAAATTTATATTTCCCGAACACCCATTCGCTCATGAACCCACTCGAACAAGAATCAACAAAATCCGACGTCTAAATCTCCCTAAATCCTCAGATTTCTACTTGGGGAAGTTTCATCCCAATTTCATGGTTTTTCATCCAATTTCATTGATTAGATTGAGGAAATTGATAGAGATTATTGATATACAAATAGATTAAGGTTAGAAAACATTACCTATGATTCTCCTCTTCAAATCCCACTGAAAATCGCCAAGTCACGAGCTCACAATCGATTTTGGAGTTATGAATTTCAAACCCTCAGATTTTGGTATAACCAGCCCAGATGTTTTGCACCTGTGACACTGGGATCGCACCTGCGGAAACACAATCACAGGTGCGGAAACTCATTAAAAGACCTAGGGTCGCACCTGCGGTGGCTGGGTCGCAGGTGCTGCTCCGCACCTGTGGATACTCTTCCGCGCCTGTGAGTTGGGCCAGCCTAAGCTATGTACGCACCTGCGTGCACCCCCTTCGCACCTGCGTGTCCGCACCTGCAGAAATACCATCGCAGGTGCGAGACAGCAGAACCAGAATGGTTTAGCTGCTCTTAAAGTCCCAAATTCACCCGTTGGGCATCCGAAACAACCCCGAGGTCCCTGGGAGCTCAACCAAACCTACCAACTGACCCTAATACCTTGTTCAAACATGGTCGAACCATAAAAACACATCTCATAACATCAAAATCATCAATTATGCATAGATTCAATCCTAAGAACTTATGAAATTTCTAGAATTCATATCCGATGTCGAAACACGTCAAAACTCATCCGGATTACCTCAAATTTTTCACACTGGTCACGAGTGACATTACAGACATGTTTTCGCTTTCGGAATTCCATTCCGAGTCCGATATCAAAATTTCACCTACCGGCCGAAGTCGCCGAATTCTAAGTTTCGCCAATTCAAGCCTAAATCCACAACTGACCTCGAAAATACATTCTTAACACGATCCTACCAATGAAATCACCCAACGGAGCTAACGAAGTCGACATAATTCCATTCCGGATCCGTCTTCACACAGCTTTAGCTACGACCATATTTCTAAAGCTAAATTCCACATTTATGGACTATGTGTCAAAAATCACCCCGGATTTCATCACTCAACGCCCTGACAAGTTCTAATAAAATAAATAGACATGGGAGAAGCGGTTAATAGGGGATAAGGGGGCTAATTCTTAAAATGACCGATCGTGTCGTTACACCTTCCCCATCTTAAGAAAATCGTTCGTCCTCGAACGAGTATAGAAACATACCTGAAGCTGTGAAAAGATGAGGGTACTGACTCTGCATATCCTGCTCGGTCTCCCAAGTCGCCTCCTCGAATGGCTGAACCCTCCACTGAACCTTAACTGGGGCAATATTCTTCGATCTGAGCTTCCTGACCTGCCTGTCCAATATAGCCACAGGCTCCTCAACATATGATAGATCCTTGTCAAACTGGACTGAGCTGAAATCCAAAACATGAGTCGGGTCTCCGTGATACTTCCGGAGCATGGAGACGTGGAATACCAGATGAACCCCTGCCAGGCTGGGAGGAAGGTCTAGCTCATAAGCAACCTCCTCAACACGCCGCAACACCTCAAAAGGGCCAATAAATCTTGGACTCAGCTTGCCCTTCTTCCCGAACCTCATGACTCCCTTCATAGGTGATACTCGAAGCAAAACCCGATCGCCTTCCATAAATGCCAAGTCACGAACCTTCCGGTCCGCATAGCTCTTCTGCCTGGACTGAGCTGTGCGAAGTCTCTCTGAATCACCTTCACCTTGTCCAGGGCATTCTGAACCAAGTCTGTACCCAACAATCGGGCCTCACCCGGCTCAGACAATCCCACGGGAGACCTGCACCGCCTACCATACAAAGCCTCATACGACGCCATCTAAATGCTGGACTAGTAGCTGTTGTTATAAGCAAACTCTACAAGGGGCAAGTATATATCCCATGACCCTCCAAAATCTATCACACAGGCATGGAGCATATCCTCGAGAATCTGAATCGTGCGCTCGGACTGCCCGTCTGTCTGAGGGTGAAAAGCTGTACTCAACTCTACTCTGGTGCCCAACTCCTGCTGAACGACTCTCCAAAATCGTGAAGTTAACTGTGTACCTCTGTCTGAAATGACAGATACTAGAATATCGTGGAGGCGAACAATCTCTCTAATATAAATCTCAGCCAACCTCTTAGATGAATATGTAGTCAGCACTGGAATGAAATGGGCTGATTTGGTTAGCCGATCCACAATCACCCAAATAGCATCATGCTTCCTCAAAGTCCGAGGAAGTCCGACCACAAAGTCCATGGTGATACGCTCCCACTTCCACTCCGGAAGCTCAATCTGCTGAAGTAACCCTCCCGGTCTCTGATGCTCACATTTGACTTGCTAACAGTTGAGACACCTGCCTACAAACTCCACTATATCCTTTTTCATCCTTCGCCACCAATAGTGCTGTCTCTAATCCTGGTACATCTTCGCGGTACCCGGATGGATGGAATACCATGAACTATGGGCCTCCTCAAGAATCAACTCCCGAAGCCCATCCACATTGGGCACTCAAATACGGCCCTGCATCCTCATCACCCCGTCATCTCCAATAGTCACATCCCTGGCATCACCTCGCCGGACTCTATCCTGAAGAACCAAAAGGTGGGGATCATCATACTGGCGCTCTCTGATACGGTCATGAAGGGAAGATCGAGCAACCACACAAGCTAATACCCGGGAAGGTTCAGAAAGATCCAATCTCACGAACTGACTGGCTAAGGACTGAACATCTAAGTCTAGAGGTCTCTCAACTGCATAAAGGTATGCCAAGCTCCCCAAACTCTCTGCTCGGCGACTCAAGGCGTCGACCAGCACATTGGCCTTCCTCAGGTGGTATAATATAATGATATCATAGTCCTTTAGAAACTCCAACCACCTACGCTGGCGCAAATTTAGATCCTTCTTCCTGAATATGTGATGCAAACTCTGGTGATTCGTGAATATCTCACAGGGAACACCATATAAATAATGACGCCATATCTTCAGGGCGTGAAAAATCGCTGCCAACTCGAGATCATGAACAAGGTAGTTTTTCTCATGAACCTTCAACTGTCTAGACGCGTAGGTAATCACCCTACCGTCCTGCATCAACACCGCTCCCAGGCCAATCCTCGAAGCATCACAATAGACTGTATATGACCCGGAACCAGTAGGCAATACCAACACATGAGCTGTATTCAGGGCAGTCTTGAGCTTCTAAAATCTCTCCTCACACTCCCTAGTCCATATAAAATATGCACCCTTCTGGTTCAGTCTGGTCATAGGCGTTGAAATTGATGAAAATTCCTCCACAAAACGGCGATAATACCTAGCCAAACCGAGGAAACTGCGGATCTCAGTAGATGAGGACGGTCTGGGCCAACTCTGTACTGCCTCCACCTTTTTCGAATCTACCTTGATCCCATCCAAAGACACCACATGGCCTAGGAATGCCACAAAATCAAGCTAAAACTCACACTTAGAAAACTTGGCATACAACTTCTTCTCTCAATGTCTGAAGCACGGTCCTCAAGTGCTTCTCATGGTCCTCCTGGGACCGAGAATATACCAGAATGTCATCAATGAACACAATGACAAAAGTATCAAGATAAGGCCGAAATATGGTGTGCATCAGGTGCATAAAGGCTGCTGGGGCATTGGTCAGCCCAAATGACATAACAAGTAACTCATATTGGCCATATCTGGTCCTGACGGCAGTCTTCGGGATATCCGACTCCCGAATCTTCAACTAATAATAACCCGAATGTAGATCAATCTTGGAGAAAACCCTAGCACCCTGTAACTGGTCAAATAGATCATCAATGCGAGGCAATGGGTACCTATTCTTCACTGTCACCTTATTTAGCTGCCGGTAATCAATACACATACGCATCGAGCCATCCTTTTTATTCATAAATAATACCGGATAGTCCCAAGGTGATACACTGGGCCTGATGAATCCCTTTTCAAGAAAATCCTGTAACTACTCCTTCAACTCCTTCAACTCAGGAGGATCCAGGCGATAAGGAGTAATGGAAATGGCCTGAGTACCCGACAACAAGTAAATGCCGAAATCAATGTCTCTATCGGGCGACATACCTAGAAGATCAGCTGGAAATACATCGGGATAGTCCCTGAAAACTGGAACTGACTCAACTGTAGGGGTCTCAGCACTAACATCTCTCACATAAGCCAAATATGCATCACACCCCTTTTCAACCATCTGCTGAGCCTTAATAAAAGAAATGACTCGGCAAGGAGTATACTCTAAGGAACCTCTCCACTCAAACCTCGGTAATCCTGGCATAGCCAGCGTCACGGTCTTGGCGTGACAATCAAGAATAACATAGTAGGGAGACAGCCAGTCCATACCCAATATAACATCGAAATCTACCCTGCTGAGTAGTAATATAAATCAGCTCTGGTCTCAAAACCACTGATAGAAATCAAACATGACCGATATACGCAGTCCACAATAAGAGAATCTCCCACAGGAGTAGAAACATAAACGGGGAAACTCAAAGAATCCCGAGATATCCCCAGATGTGAAGCAAAATAAGAAAACACATACAAATATGTGGAGCCTAGGTCAAATAATACCGATGCATCCCTATGACAAACGAGAGCAATACCTGTAATGACTGAATCTGAAGCAATGGCCTCGGACAGGGCCGGAAGAGCATAGTACCTAACCTGGCCTCCCCTTCTAGGGCAACCTCGACCTCCCTGACCTCCACCTCGAGCTGCCTAAGGTGGTGGGGTAGCATGTGGGGCTGGAAGAATAGCTGGAGGACCTGGTTCAAGACGTGGGGATTGATAAGTCTGAGGGGGTGCAACCTGATAAGTCTGAGGTGGTGCGCCCCTCCTCGCTCTGGGGCAATCTCTGATCATATGACGAGGGCCACCACACTAAAAGCAACCCCTCGGAGCACGTGGCAGCCCCTGCTGACTCTGAACTGGCCTGCTGGACTGGCCAGTGATAGCACCTCGAGCAGGAAGAACCTGAGATAGTGGTGGTGCATAACAAGGCTCCTGCGGTCTAGGAGAAGCTGGAATACCACTGGCTGTTGGGAGCGCTGAATGAACGGGGCGACTCAAAAAACCCCTACCATAGCGTGCTGCTGGTGCACGGCCTCCTGAAAAATGACCAGTCTCTCGAGACCTCTTGGCCTCTCTCTCCTCCCTGTCCCGGGCTAACATAGTCTCAATCCTCCGGGCAATATTCATGGTCTGCTGGTATGTAATATCGGTCTCCAGCTCTCTGTGCATGTTGGTCCGAATACTGGGGAGGAGTCCCTCAATAAAGCGTCAGACCCTCTCTCTGACAGTGATAACCAAAGCTAGTGCATGGCGAGCCAAATCACTGTAACAGACTGCATACTCTGACACAGTCATGGTACCCTGGTGCAACTGCTCAAACTCCGCACGCCAAGAATCCATGAAGTTCCGAGGGACAAACTCAAGTAAGAACATCTCGGAGAACTGAGGCCAAGTATGTGAAGCTTCCTACTCCGGGATACTAAGCTCAAAAGCACGCCACCACTGATAAGCTGCTCCCCTCAGTTGGAAAGCAGTGAGAGAAACCCCACTCGTCTCCATAATACCCATAGTGCGGAGAATGCGATGAAACCCCTCGAGAAAACCTAGGGCGTTATTCGAAGCTAGTCCACTGAACTCAGGTGGGTGGTACTTCTTGTAGCTCTCAAGTTGGAGCTTCCCTGCTTTAAGAACAGCTATCCTAGTCTCATGCTGAGCTGGAGCTGCTGGGAGCATAGGAATATACTCTAGAACCTGCCCAATATGCACCCTCTGCTCAGGAGTACGGGCTGCGAGAGTCTGTGTCTCTCCTCCGGCATGAGATGTAGCTGGAGCTATCGGGAGTAGTCCCTCCTGAGACAGAGTACTGAAGGCACTCAAGAACTGAGCCAATGTCTCCTGGAGGTCTGGAGTAACAGTAGGGACCTCCTGTGCCCCTCCAACTGTAGTTGCTGGGGGCTTCTCTGCCTCTGCTCTAGCCGGTGCTCGGGCTGCACCGTGTGCTCGTCCTCTGCCCCGGCCCCTGCCTCTGGTGGCTCTGACTTGGGGCTCGGGTGCCTGGTTATCAGTACGTCCGGTACGGGTACGAACCATTTGCAAGCAAGAATAGACTAGAGTTTAAGAATTTGAGGACAGTAACTAGCAATATAAGGAATTCCAAAGAATTTCATTATTCTTAAAAGTTACATAGCCTCTCGAAGATTGATATGGATGTCTCCGCACCGATCCGCGAGACTCTAATAAACCGGCTTGTGACTTGTGACTCCTATGAACCTAGACACTCTGATACCAACTTGTCACGACCCGTTTTTCCCTCTGAAAGGTATCGTGACGGCACCTAGTCTCCACGATTAGGTAAGCCTAACATTTTCGGAAAATAATATGATCAATAAAATAAAGACAGAAAAGAACTCAAGTAGATATAACATAGCTGCTCAGCATATACACTTACACTTCCCGAAACCCGGAATGTCACGATAGTCACAAGCTCTGTACTAAATGTAGCTCTATACAATGAAATAGTGGAAAATTACATAAGTCCGCTATGCCTATACTATAGTAGAAGGGGACTCATGGGATTTTGCGGACGTGGCAGAATTACCTCGCGGTCTCCTGACAGCTGCTAGAACGACTCCTAGCCACGATACTGGGTGCTGGTACCTGGATTTACACATGGGGAAAACATGCGCAGGAAAGGACGTGAGTACCTATTATTCTCCTCTTAAAATGGATTAAGGTTAGAAAACGTTACCTATTATTCTCCTCTTAAAATCCCAGTGAAAATCGCCAAGTCCCGAGCTCACAATCGATTTTGGAGTTATGAATTTCAAACCCTCGGATTTTGGTATAACCAGCCCAGATGTTTCGCACCTGCGACACTAGGATGGCACCTGCCTAGACTGAGCTGTGCAAAGTCTCTCCTAAATAACCTACACCTTGTCCAGGGAATCTTGAACCAAGTCTGTACCCAACAATCCGGCCTCACCCGGCTCAAACCATCCCACGGGAGACCTGCACCGCCTACCATACAAAGCCTCATACGACGCCATCTAAATGCTGGACTGGTAGCTATTGTTATAAGCAAACTCTGCAAGGGGAAAGTATCGATCCCATGACCCTCCAAAATCTATCACACATGCACGGAGCATATCCTCGAGAATCTGAATCGTGCGCTCGGACTGCCCGTCTGTCTGAGGGTGAAAAGTTGTACTCAACTCTACCCTGGTGCCTAACTTATGCCGAACAGATCTACAAAACCATGAAGTGAACTTTGTACCTCTGTTTGAAATGATAGATACTGGAATACCGTGGAGGTGAACGATCTCTCTGATATAAATCTCAGCCAACCTCTCAGATGAATATGTAGTCATCACTGGAATGAAATGTGCTGATTTGGTCAGCCGATCCACAATCACCCAAATAGCATCATGCTTCCTCAAAGTCTGAGGAAGTCCGACCACAAAGTCCATGGTGATCCGCTCCCACTTCCACTCCGAAGCTCAATCTGCTAAAGTAACCCTCCTGGTCTCTGATGCTGACATTTGACTTGCTGACAGTTGAGACACCTGGCTACAAACTCAACTATATCCTTCTTCATCCTTCGCCACCAATAATGTTGTCTCAGATCCTGGTAACTCTTCGCGGTACCCCTATTGATGGAATACCGAAAACTATGGGCCTCCTCGATAATCAACTCCCGAAGCCCATCCACGTTGGGCACACAAATACAACCCTGCATCCTCATCACCCCATCATCTCCTATAGTCACATCCCTGGCATCACCCCGTCGGACTCTATCCTGAAGAACCAAAAGGTGGGGATCATCATAATGGCGCTCTCTAATACGTTCATGAATGGAAGATCGAGAAACCACACAAGCTAATACCCGGGAAGTCTCAGAAAGATCCAATCTCACGAACTAACTGGCTAAGGACTGAACATCTAAGGCTAGAGGCCTCTCAACTGCATGAAGGTATGCCAAGCTCCTCAAACTCTCCGCCCGGCGACTCAAGGCGTCGACCACCACATTGGCCTTCCCGGGTGGTATAATATTGTGATGTCATAGTCCTTTAGCAACTCCAACCACCTACGCTGGCACAAATTTAGATCCTTCTTCCTGAATATGTGCTGCAAACTCCGGTGATCGTGAATATCTCACAGGGAACACCATATAAATAATGACGCCATATCTTCAGGGCGTGAACAATCGTTGCCAACTCAAGATCATGAACATGGTAGTTTTTCTCATGAATCTTTAACTGTCTGGACGTGTAGGCAATCACCCTACCGTCCTGCATCAACACCGCTCCCAGGACAATCCTCGAAGCATCACAATAGACTGTATAGGACCCGGAACCGGTATGCAATACCAACACAGGAGCTGTAGTCAAGGCTGTCTTGAGCTTCTGAAAGCTCTCCTCACACTCCTCAATCCATATAAAATATGCACCCTTGTGGGTCAGTTTGGTCATAAGCGCTGAAATGGATGAAAATAACGGCGATAATACCCAGCCAAACCGAGGAATCTACGGATCTCAATAGCTGAGGACAGTCTGAGCCAACTCTGTACCGCCTCCACCTTCTTCAGATCTACCTTGATCCCATCCGAAGTCACCACATGGCCTAGGAATTCCACTGAATCAAGCCAAAATTCACACTTAGAAAACTTGGCATACAACTTCTCTCTCAATGTCTGAAGCACGGTCCTCAAGTGCTGCTCATGGTCCTCCTGGGACCGAGAATATACCAGAACGTCATCAATGAACACAATGACAAAAATATCAAGATAAGGCCGAAATATGCTGTGCATCAGGTGCATGAAGGCTGCTGGGGTATTGGTCAGCCCAAATGACATAACAAGGAACTCATAGTGGCCATATCTGGTCCTGAAGGCAGTCTTCGGGATACCCGGCTCCCGAATCTTCAACTGATGATAACTCGAACACAGATAAATTATGGAGAACACCCTAGCACCCTGTAACTGGTCAAATAGATCATCAATGCGAGCCAATGGGTACTTGTTCTTCACTGTCACCTTATTCAGCTGCCGGTAGTCAATACACATACGCATCGAGCCATTATTTTTCTTCACAAATAATACCAGAGCACCACAAGGTGATACACTGGTCCTGATGAATCCCTTTTCAAGCAAATCCTGTAACTGCTCCTTCAACTCCTTCAACTTAGGAGGAGCCATGCGATAAGGAGGAATGGGAATGGGCTGAGTGCCCGACAACAAGTCAATACCGAAATCAATGTCTCTATCGGGCGGCATACCAGGAAGATCAGCTGGAAATACATTAGGATAGTCCCTGACAACTGGAACTGACTCAACTGTAGGGGTCTCAGCACTAACATCTCTCACATAAGCCAAATATGCATCACACCCCTTTTCAACCATCCGCTGAGCCTTAAGAAAAGAAATGACTCGGCGGGGAGTATACTCTAAGGAACCTCTCCAATCTAACCTAGGTAATCCTGGCATAGCCAGCGTCATGGTCTTGGCGTGACAATCAAGAATAGCATAGTAGGGAGACAACCAGTCTAGACCCAATATAACATCAAAATCTACCATACTGAGTAGTAATAAATCAGCTCCGGTCTCAAAACCACTGATAGCAATCAAACATGGCCGATATACGCGGTCCACAACAAGAAAATCTCCCACCGGAGTAGAAACATAAACGGGGAAACTCAAAGAATCCCGAGATATCCCCAGATGTGAAGCAAAATAAGAAAACACATACGAATATGTGGATCCTGGGTTAAATAATACCGATGCATCCCTATGACAAACGGGAACAATACCTGTAATGACTGAATATGAAGCAATGGCCTTGTACCGGGCCAGAAGAGCATAGTACCTAGCCTGGCCTCCTCCTCTAGGGAAACCTCGACCTCCCCGACCTCCACCTCGAGCTGCCTGAGGTGGTGGAGTAGCAGCTGGGGCTGGAAGAATAGTTGGAGGACCTGGTGGAAGACGTGGGTCCTGATAAGTCTGAGGGGTACACCCTGATAAGTCTGAGGTGGTGCACCCTGATAAGTCTGAGGTGGTGCACCCCTACTCGCTCTGGGGAAATCTATGATCATATGACCAGCGTCACCACACTCAAAGCAACCCCTCGAAGGACGTGGCGGCCGCTGCTGACTCTGAATTGTCCTGCTGGACTGGTCAGTGATAGCACCTCGAGTAGGAGGCACTTGAGATACTGGTGGTGCATAATAAGGCTCCTGAGGTCTAGGATGAGCTGGAATACCACTGGCTACTGGGAGAGCTGAATGAACGGGGCGACTCACAAAACCCCTACCATAGCGTGCTGCTAGTGCACAGGCTCCTGAAAAACGACCAGTCTCTCGAGACCTCTTGGCCTCTCTCTCCTCCCTGTCCCGGGCTAACATAGTCTCAATCCTCATGGCAATACTCATGGCCTGCTGGTATGTAATATCGGTCTCCAGCTCTTTGTCCATGCTGGTCTGAATACTGGGGTGGAGTCCCTCAATAAAGCGTCGAACCCTCTCTCTAACAGTGACAACCAAAGCTAGTGCATGGCGAGCCAAATCGCTGTAACGGACTGCATACTCTGACACAGTCATGGTACCCTGGCATAGCTGCTCAAACTCCGCACGCCAAGCATCCCTGAAGCTCCGAGGGACAAACTCAAGTAAGAACATCTCGGAGAACTGAGCCCAAGTATGTGAAGCTTCCTCGTCCGGGCTACTAAGCTCAAAAGCACGCCACCACTGATAAGCTGCTCCCCTCAGTTGGAAAGCAGTGAAAGAAACCCCAATCATCTCCACAATACCCATAGTGCGGAGAATGCGATGAAACCCCTCGAGAAAACCTAGGGCATCATCCGAAGCTAGTCCGCTGAACTCAGGTGGGTGGTACTTCTTGTAGCTCTCAAGTCAGAGCTTCCCTACCTAAGGAACAACTATCCTAGTCTCATGCTGAGCTGGAGCTGCTGGGGGCATATGAATATACTCTGGAACCTGCCCAATATGAATCCTCTGCTCAGGAGTACGGGCTACGGGAGTCTGTGTCCCTCCTCCGGCCTGGGATGTAGCTTTAGCTATCGGGAGTAGTCCCTCATGATACAGAGTACTGAAGGCACTCAAGAACTGAGCCAATGTCTCCTGGAGGTCTGGAGTAACAGTAGGGACCTCCTGTGCCCCTCCAACTGTAGCTGCTGGGGGCTTCTCTGCCTCTGCTCTAGACGGTGCTCGGGCTGCACCGTGTGCTCGTCCTCTGCCCCGACCCCTGCCTCTAGTGGCTCTGACTGAGGGCTCAGGTGCCTGGTCATCAGTACGTCCGGTACGAGTACTAACCATCTGCAAGCAAGAATAGACTAGAGTTTAAGAATTTGAGGACAGTAACTAGCACTATAAGGAATTCCAAAGAATTTGATTATTCTTAACAGTTACATAGCCTCTCGAAGATTGATATGTATGTCTCCGCACCGATCCGCGAGACTCTAATAAATCGTCTTGTGACTTATGACTCCTATGAACCAGACGCTCTGATACCAACTTGTCACGACCCGTTTTGCCCTTCGAAAGGTATCGTGACGGCACCTAGTCTCCACGACTAGGTAAGCCTAAAATTTGCGAAAATAATAAGATCAATAAAATAAAGACAGAAAAGAACTCAAGTAGATATAACATAGCTGCTCAGCATGTACATTTTCACTTCCCAAATCCCGGAATGTCACGATAGTCACAAGCTCTGTACTAAATGTAGCTATATACATTGAAATAGTGGAAAAATACATAAGTCCCCTATACCTATACTAGAGTAGAAGGGGACTCGTGGGATTTTACGGACGTGGCAGAATTACCTCGCGGTCTCCTGACAGTTGCAAGAATGACTCCTAGCAACGATACTGGGTGCTGGTACCTGGATTTGCACATGGGGAAAACATGCGCAGGAAAGGGCGTGAGTACTCCACATTCGGTACTCCGTAAGTGTCAAGCCTAACCCCAGTCAAGTAGTGACGAGGTCAGGTTGAGGCCCTACTGAATTTTTAAAACAATTCAATATACAATTTAAAACAGTGAAATATAGATAAGCAAATATAAAAAAGATTAATGGAAACTGGAAGAATTAATAACAGAACAGAGCCCTCAGCTCAACACAACATATATCTCAACAGTAAATGTGCAATGCAGTACACGGGGAAAGCTCCCGGATCTCAGTCCATAGTCCTAATTTAAATATGCTATGCAGTACAGGGGGAAAGTTCCCGGATCTCCGTCCATAGTCCCAATTTAAATATGCATTTCAGTACATGGGGAAAGCTCCCGGATCTCGGTTCGTAGTCCCAATTTAAATAAGAAATGCAGTACAGGGGGAAAGATCCCGGATCTCAGTCCGTACTCCCAATTTAAATATGCAAAGCAGAAATATGTCGGATACAACTTAATTAAACAGTCCAGGAAAACAACAGGCAAGAATAGAGTAAAGCTACCTAAGCATGGTGCAAGTAGTAGCAAATAAGAGGAAATCAAGTAAGGACAGGTAGGCATGCTTACTCTTAATCTAACTACTCAGTTAAGACATGGCACAGTAGTATTGGGATGAAAATGAGTGATTTCATGGAAGTAAAAATAGTATTTTAGCAACAATGACCTGTGTACGCACTCGTCACCTCACGTACACGGCGTCCACGTAACAAAATCAGTATAAAAATACCTAAAGGGAAGTCCCCAACACAGAATTAGGCAAGCCACTTACCTTGACTGCGCTAATCAACTCAATACCATGCTCTTGCCATGAGTATCCGACTCCGGGTGGCCCAAACCTATTCAAATCGATTGCATAATGTAAATATCACTTCAAGGGAACAAAATAGCTAATTATTTCTAAGTTAATACGCGAAATTAGGAAATTCGCCCAAAACGTCCCCCGGCCCCACGTCTCGGAATCGGGTAAAATTTATATTTCCCGAACACCCATTTGCTCATGAACCCACTCGAACAAGAATCAACAAAATTCGAAGTCTAAATCTCCCTAAATCCTCAGATTTCTACTTGGGGAAGTTTCATCCCAATTTCACGGGTTTTCATTAAATTTCATTGATTAGATTGAGGAAATTGATAGAGATTATTGATATACAAATGGATTAAGGTTAGAAAATGTTACCTATGATTCTCCTCTTAAAATCCCAGTGAAAATCGCCAAGTCCCAAGCTCACAATCCATTTTGGAGTTATGAATTTCAAACCCTCAGATTTTGGTATAACCAGCCCAGATGTTTCGCACCTGCGACACTGGGATCGCACCTGCGGTGCCGCACCTGCGGAAACACAATCACAGGTGCGGAAACTCATTAAAAGACCTGGGGTCGCACCTGCGGTGGCTGGGTCGCAGGTGCTGCTCCGCACCTGTGGATACTCTTCCGCGCCTGCGAGTTAGGCCACCCTAAGCTATGTCCGCACCTGCGTGCACCCCCTTCGCACCTGCGTGTCCGCACCTGCGGAAATACCATTGCAGGTGCGAGACAGCAGAACCAGAATGGTTTAGCTGCTCTTAAAGTCCCAAATTCACCCGTTGGGCATCCGAAACAACCCCGAGGCTGCCGAGACCTTAACCAAACCTACCAGCTGACCCTAATACCTTGTTCAAACTTGGTCGAGCCTTAAAAACACATCTCATAACATCAAAATCATCAATTATGCATATATTTAAGCCTAAGAACTTATGAAATTTCTAGAATTCACATCCGATGCCGAAACACTTCAAAACTCATCTGAATGACCTCAAATTTTGCACACAGGTCACAAATGACATTACGGACATGCTATCGCTTTCAGAATTCAATTACGAGTCCGATATCAAAATTTCACCTATCGGCCGAAATCGCCGAAATTCTATCTTTCGCCAATTCAAGCCTAAATCCACAACCGACCTCGAAAACACATTCTGAACACGCTCCTAACCTTGAAATCACCCAACGGAGCTAACGGAGTCGACATAATTCCATTCCGGATCTGTCTTCACATAGCTCTAGCTACGGCCAGATTTCTAAAGCTAAATTCCACATTTATGGACTATGTGTCCAAAATCACCCCGGATTTCATCACTCAACGCTCCGACAAGTTCCAATAACATAAATAGACATGGGAGAAGCGGTTAATAGGGGATCAAGGCGCTAATTCCAAAAACAACCGACCAGGTCGTTACACTAGGTTTGTCGCCTTCAAAGAAAAATCAATTGCTTTTTGTCGTACTGTAAGTTTAAAGTCTGTGCAAAAATCTCACTATGATGTTTTGTCTATTTTTGAAACTCAGAAACTTGCCTCTCTATTTTCTACTGTTGGTGATACTGTCTATGAAGAGCCTGTGCGCATGTTATATGCAAACCTTTTTGTGAATGACAAAGACGATCTGGAAACCATGGCCTTGGGAACTCGCATTATCCCCGGTTCTTATCAGTTTCAAAAAATCTTTGCTACAAAGTTTGTTGGATACAATTTTTTTGTGCAACATTCCTGGCCAGATAATTTTGAAGTACCTTTTGATGAGGCCAAAAGTGTGTGGTCTGAAAACCCCCATGATATAGGTCCTAAGAACTTGAAATTTGAGCATAGTGTTCTAGCCCATATTATTGCAACCACTTTTCTACCCCGTATTGGTTCTCTGAGTACTTTGTTTCTCATAGATGTGTTTGTTCTGTATTGTTTGGTGAATGGTAAAGCTATAAATTGATTCTCTTGGGTGCGTCAATACATGCTTGAAAGTATCATGGACGTTTCCTCTTCTGCGAGCAGCCTGCCTTATGGTTTACTAGTCTCTCACATTCTGAAAGTCATGAAAGTGGACCTATCTCTTTATGCTCCAAAGACTGTCTCCAACACCTATAACAAGACTTCCTTTACCATGATGGGGTATACCTTGATTGAGGGAACTTGGCTTAAGAACGACAAAGCACGAGAGGTCATCCCTACTCAAAGCAATGGGGAACTCAAATCTAAAGCCAACAAATCCTCTTCTCCAGACCAGCTGATGCTGATACAGCACAACATTGCAGGGATTAAGGAATTACTAACCTCTATACAGGAGCAGGTGGACAAAATCAGAGAAGTAACCGAGGAAACTAGGGCAGACGTGGCTAAGCTTAGGATCACTCTTCAAGTCACAAGAAGGCAAGGAATCAGGGCCATACAAGATGTCACTGAGAAGCTGCCCAAAGTCACCAAGGAAATTGATGCCTCTTTCGAAAGCTTCTGCACTAAATTGATCAACACCCTAAAATATTTCCTTGGAAGGAACTGAATGTTTGGAGATGCTTAAAATAATTTTTTTTGCTTTTTGTTTTTTGCGGTAGTTTAAAACTATTTCTTTTGGTTGTGTTTGGGTTGAGCTTTGGTAGACTATGATCACTATAACTGCTTCATTGTACAAATTCTATGCATGCTTAGTTTGTACTACTACTGCAAGTAGTTTCTCTTGCTTTTTTTGATTGATGCCAAAGGGGGAGAAGAAAGAAAAAGAGTGCAGGTTTTTAGTGCAGATGTGTAGGTTCAGTGCAGATTTAAATCAACAACCTACTTAAAGACATGGGGAGCACACTAGACAGGGGGAGCAACACTAGACAAGGGGGAACAGCACTTGAAAAGAACAAGTAAGTTTCCATAAAGTAGTCAAACTCTTTTTAGATTATTGTCATCATAAAAAAAGGGAAGATTATTAGGTTTAGAGTTTTAATAATGATCAATAACCCTAAAGAAACCTTGACTAATGTTATATTGGTGTATGCAGATTCTGGTGAGCAACAACATTGCTAAAAGAAATAAAGATCCACTCAATGGCTATGTATCTTGAACCATTGCCTTACATGGTAAATAAATCAGTCGACCTAAAAAGAAGGAAACCAATCAACACTGATCAAGATTTTCAAGTGTGCAAAATTGGAGCAAATCTCAGACAACAAACAAACCTGCAAGATTCAGTAGAAGCTCAAACCAAGAAATTCAATAGCAATCCGCCATGATTGAAGAAATCTGTCACGACCCAAATTCCCTAAGGTCGTGATGGCGCCGGACACCATTGTCAGGCAAGCCAATCATTAATTAGTTAAAATAAATTCCTGTTTATCATTGATGAAAAATCATATTATTTCCCTTTATTACATGTTAGCTAAATAAAATCTGTCAAGTAAAATAATAGTTTAAGTATTACACTGTAGCAAATATATCCCAACACATCCCAGAACCTGGTGTCCCAAGTACATGAGCAATTTCTAAGAATTTATACAATCATTACAAAGCTTGTCCGAACTACAAGTTGGACAAGGAATTTAAAATGAAAATAAATACAGTACGAGGGAGACTTTGTCAGCTGCGGATCACCTCCGGATGGTGCAGCTCGCCTAAGTCTCCAACCAGCCATGTAGCTATGAAGATACATGTGCAATAAAAATGCACAACAAGTGTAGCATGAGTACAAAAATAACGTGTACTCAGTAAGTCTCCCGCCTAACCTCAGAGAGGTAGTGACAAGAGGTCGAATTAGACACTCACTAGGGTCCAACAATTTATTTAACAGCATAAGATGAACACGATAGGCATGTAAAGGTAGTAAAACAACATATATATAAGGCACTGAAATCCAAGTAAATACTGAAAATAAACAAACAGTTACCACTTCCTCATTATTTTCCCAAATATCTTAAATAAACAATTTCCTCTTTGTTTTCCCCCAAATATCTTGTCACTTTTTAAAAATCCATGAAAAAAAAACAACATACAATTTAGCATGCGCATATGGGATAAGGACAATCGGCCTGAGCCTTCATAATAATCATCTCTGTGCACTGCCAAGGATCGAACGGCCCGTACCAAAAGTGCACCTCTTAATAAAATACTCATGCCTATGCACTGCCGAGGATCAAACGGCCCGTACCAAAAGTGTATCTTTCAATAAAATACTCTGTCTATGCACTGCCGAGGATCGAACGGCCCGTACCAAAAGTGCATCCTTCAATAAAATACTCATGTATATGCACTGGCGAGGATCGAACGGCTGTACTAAAAGTGCATCTTTCAATACGCCGTGGCATACGGCTCGCTCCCATGAGAGTGGGGGAAATATCACTTCGCTCGCAGAATGTAAATTGCGAATCTGTCACATGCAGTCAGGCACAATCAACAGTCCACCCCGAACTCTAATCTTCTTTAGTCGTTCAATTACAATTTCAATTATATTAGCAGTCTAATATTACATACAAGATCACAGGTACAACAAATAAGGCATGCTAGTGGGTCCTAGGCTACCCAGACATGGCATAATAGTAGCTACGCACGGACTCCCATCACCTCGTGCGTACGTAGCCCCCGCAGATAGTAACACATACTTAATTAGTTCACCTAGGGGGAAAATTCCCCCTCACGAAGTTAGAAAGGAGACTTACCTCGCTCCGAAATTCCATAACCGGCCTCCAAGCCCTTTCGACGACTCAAATCGTTGCACAACGCTCCGAAACTATCCAAACAACGACAAACCAATTAAAATATACTCTATTATTCGCAACAATTCCAAATTATATAATTTCCCAACTCCACTCAGTGAAATGACCGAAATGCCCTCGGGCCCACGTGCTCGGAAATCCAAAATTTCTCAAAGATACATTCTACCCATAGCTTTACTAGTTCAACTATATAATTTACTCAAATATTCATGCTTAATTCGTGGCTAAATTCCAATTTACCAAATTTCTAGGTTTCCTTCAACATTCCCAAATTTTCCTCAATTTCCCATACCAAATCTATGTAATAATCTTGTATTTAATTCAAAAACGTGAAGAAATTACTTACCTTGAGATCCTTGACGAAATCCTCTCCTTGAAGCTCCTCAAAATCGCCCATAGCATATGAAAATAGATGGAGAAATGTCCAAATTCTCACTTAAAAACAATCTGTCCAGGCCTATTTCCGCACCTGCGGTCCCCTTGTCACACCTGCGCTTCCGCAGGTGCGCCCAAATCTCCCGCACCTGCGGCCTCCTTGGCTCCATCCAATTCGCACCTGCGGCTCCGCACCTGCTGCCAAAGCCTCGCAGGTGCGGTCACACCAGATGACATCAACCTTCAGCTTTCTTTAACTTCAAATATTTATCTGGTAACCACTCGGAATCCACCCGAGGCCCCAGGGACCCCATCCAATTATACCAACCTGTTCCAAAACATAATGCGGACTTGATCGAGGCCTCAAATCACATCAAACAACATCGAAACCACGAATCGCACTCAAATCCCAAGTTTATGAACTTAGAAGTTGCCAACTTCTACATCTGATGCCGAAACCTATCAAATCACGTCCAATTGACCTCAAATTTTGCACACAATTCATACTCGACATTGCGGACCTGCTCCAACTTCTGGAATTGCATTCCGATCCCGATATCAAAATTTTCACTTCCGGTCGGATTCTTCAAAACCCTTTAAATTTCTATCTTAGCCAAATGACTTCAAAATGACCTCCGGACATCCGAATTCACTTCCGATCGCGCTCCCAACTCCAAAATCACCATACGAAGCTATTCCCAGACTCGGAATCCCAAACGGACATCAACATCAGTGAAATGCTCTTCAAGCCAAACTTAGAAAATTTCTTCAAAAATGCTAACTTCCACAATATGCATCGAAACGCTCCCGGGCTATCCAAAACCCGATCCGGACATACGCCCAAGTTCGAAATCATCATACGAACCTGCAGGAACCTTCAAATCTTGATTCGGAGGTCGTTTACTCAAGATTCCAATCTTAGTTGATTCTTCCAAATTAAGGCTTCTGAAATGAGAATTTTCTTTCCCAATCAACTCTAAATTTTCCGAAATTCAAATCCGACCACACCTACAAGTCATAATACCTGAAATGGAGCTGCTCACGACTTCAAACCGTTGATCGATGCGCTAGAGCTCAAAACGACCGGTCGGTTCGTTACACAATCAACCAAGAGTATCTCCAATACATGAAGCAATTCATTAGGAACAAGGAATGAATATAGCTACCATTTCAAGCTAGATTCATGAGGCAAACCTTGGGTCTTTATCCTAGAAGTACATGCGTCACAAAGGAATGAATTCCTAAAATTGCTCAGTACAATCCAAGAAGTCAAGGAAGCAGAAGACTCACGAAGCTATAAAGGAAGAAGCAGAAGGACATTGGAACTTACGCAACTACACAATCTATCTTCTAAACCTTTCTAGCTCTTAGTAAAACACTGTATTCATGAGTCTGCAAGTGTCATAAAAGATAGGAAGAAATAGAACACAAAAATAGAGTTGTGTCAATATTACAAAAGCTGTTGTCGCTGAATATCGTTTGATGGTAAGCGAACCAAAACCATCACCATTGTAACTTTTTATCAAAGATCTAAGAGAACCCTTGTGACCTAAGGGAAACTGGACGTATGTACCTCACCAGTACCGAACAAGTATAAAAACTGCTATGTCTTGTTATATTTCAGTTTGCTTGGTTTATTTCTCTTCAAACTGTTCACTATGCATAATCTAGTCGACTAGACTTATATTTAGTCAACTAAGNATCGACCACAACCCCCCCCCCCCCGCTTCTTGTACTTTCACATTATTTATTCTTTATTAAATTAGCAAGTACTTAGTACTATAGATTTACTAATGTGACTTTTTATTAACTTAATATTTTAATACTACTTCTCTTTAAATATAACATAGATATATATATTTCTTACTTTGAAAATATTTTTATTTTTTAAACTTATGGTATACTTTTCAAGATTCTTCAAAGGTCTAAATTTATCAACAATTTTTTTGAGTATTATTTATTTATCTTTTGTTTTTTAATTAATTCAAAATATAAATACCAAAAATTTATCTTTATCTCCCTCTTTTCGCACATTCCTTTTTACTGTAGTATATTTATTAGTTTTCTTATTTGTAGGTTACTAAAAATTTAAATAATGTAATATTGTTTTTCTAAATTATAATTTTAAATTCATAAAAAATATAAAGAGATAAGCTTTTTATTAATTTTAATTAGTATCTTTATATTTATCATTATGAAATTATGAGTTCAATTTATTAACTAAAATTTCCTGCATGAGAAATTTAATTGGTATATACATTTTTCATGAGAAATTATGTATGTTTTAGTATTCTTCCTTTATAATTAAGTTTTATTATAATTTTAGTTAAGTGTATATGTACTACTTTTAATTATATTCTAACTATAAGTCTTATATTTTTATTTTTTCCATAAATTTATATATATATTTTTTTCATTGCTATCTAATTGTATCATCCATTACTACAAAAGATGTTAAATTATATATTTATATATTTTATTTATTTCTTGAAATTACTGTTTATGTTTTTGTCTTTAGTGTCACAACCCAAATACTAATCCAGGTCGCGGTGGCGCCCTACACCGTTGTCAGGCAAGTCGACACTAATTATATAATGAGTCTAGTTTATTTTCTATTAAGTGCTTTTCTTATCTCAAAAATAATTTAGCCACTACGCATGGAATATAACACATAGCAGGGCAATTAAGTTACGAAGACCAAAAATCAACTTTAATCAATTACATCACCAAAAGAATAGTCTACCAATATGTGTGCCAGGAACTAGTGTCACAAGTCTACAGGCATCTAGTAGAGCAGAATCCAAAGAATAAAAGAACTATCTTACTGTCTAAGAAGAGATATACAGAATAGCAAAAGAGAGACTCCAGAGTGCTGCTGAACGACATCAAGAGAAGAAACTCACCGTGAAGCCTCGAATCACATGAAATCAAGGACGAGCTCCGGACTGGTAACCAGATGCACCTGCCTCAGAACCGGTACAATTAAGTACAAAAGCGTAGCATGAGTACATAAACAATATGTAACCAGTTTAATCTTGAAGAAGTAGTGACGAGAAGTCGACTTGACGTTCACTAGGTCCCATCAGTATATTTAGATATAAAGTTCAACATAATTAACAAGTACACATGAATAGTAAAACAATGAGTGTCGAGCATACTCACAAAACCCATTTACATGGCGAAAATTCCAACATACAATTTCAACTTGTTTTCCAAGGCATATAACAGTTTAAAAGTTATGAATTATATCAAGCAGGTAGCATGCGCAATAATGTGTCAAGGAGTACAGTCTGAGCCAACATAAAATTAAATGTGCACTGCCGAAGGGTCGAATCGCGCAAACCATAGATGCATCTATTAACCTGCCGTGGCGTACGGGTCGCTCCCATGAGAGTAGTGGAAAGAATCACTCCACTCGCGAAATATATATTTGCGAAGCGATCACACATGAACACAACATTTTTCTTTAAATCCTTTTCAAAAATAACAATTCGTTTGAAAACATTAAGTTCTATGATTTCTTGAAAACAAGCTTGCGTACAAGGAAAATTATAAGGCATATAATTCAATTAACGGAATTCACAAGGCATGGAGTGAACCTAACTACCCGGACATAACAAGAATAGTCACTACGCACGGACTCTCGTCACCTCGTATGTACGTAGTTGTTTAACCAAAGAATTAGACACTTTGGCTAAAGCTTATTTTTAAGATGAATACGGGTTACTGATAATCAAGGAAATAGAGAAAAATGAATAATAGACAATATTGCAGAAATATTGAAAAGCGAAGTCAATTATATTCGAGAATCAGATGCCTTTACAAGCTGTATTCCCCTCCCTTATATAGGAGATTCCTATAACGTACAACTCTTGCAATGGTTGCTCATTAATGACTAATTATGAGATTAATGAGGCGTTACAAAGGATAACGGTAATTGGGGTACGGTTACATAACGTTCGGGTAATTAATTGTGGGTCTTTAAATATGCCCGTAACTTTGTCTAGATTCATTCTGACCCTGCCTCTCCCCTGTTTTGATCAGGTTGAGTTTCTCGTGGCTGATAAGCTCGAGGGTTTACTTAATCGTGCCTCTTTGTTCCGTACCTCTTCAAAGAATCACATCCAGCTGTCGTGTTTTCCTGTGTCCATGTTACTGGTTGAGTTGTCAAAAGCTGGCTTACGTGTGAAACTCTTTTTTACCAATACAGACAGTCCCCCCACATGTATTTAACGATTAATATTTGGTAAGTGGATATTCATTTATGGCGGGAATATTTTACCGCCGCTTTTCCTCGAATCATTGTATCCTTCTCTGCACCATAGGCGTCATTTGTCACTTCCATTTAATGCTCATACCACGTGTCCTTTTCGGATTGGTTCTACATTTACTTGGAACCTTTTAGGGATTTTTGCGGCTGTGCCAGTCCCGAAGTGACATCTTCAATTATGTCTTTTCATCATTATTTTTCTTTTTTCCCATGTTTGACAGTTGTCCTCAAGTATAAATACCTTTCTTCTTTTCTTTGCTTCCACGAAACACTTTTCTAACTTTGTCTTTTGTAAAGAACTTTCTTCTTGCCTTTGTGAACATGTCTTCTTCAAACCAACCTCAGGGAGTAATAGATATTGAAAATTTAACGCCATTTTATGCTCCGACTAGGAGTCGGAGGGGTGGTAGACTTAGAAGTTTAGGATCCACTTCTTCGAGGGGCTCCTGTTCTTCTCAGATAGTTCCTTCTCCTTCCACTAGATCTCTAGTTTCTCCGAGGTTTAGGGTTTCTTGGTCTTTGTCTAGAGGTAAAGGTGAACGCGTTCATGAACCTCGAGTTGATGAAATTGTCCCTGCTGAGTTTGTTTTTGCCAGGGATAGTCAAGTTCTTGTAGACCAATATTCTTCCCTTGAAAGTGTCGAAAGGTATCCAACCCTTATAACTGAGAGTCAGATTTCCCTTGTTCGTAGGGAGTTCTTTTGGAGNTTATTCATCTCTACTCTCCTACCTTATTTCGTGAAGGGGTTTTTACTCTGACTGCTAGAAGCAAAAGAGTGCTGGTAACCCCTGGAGATGATAAGGATAGGGGTTGGTACCTCCGGTATGTTGCTGTACCCACTATTGGTTTAGTGGGTGAAGAAAATCTTCCTTTCCCTGAGAAGTGGAATCGCGCACGTGAGTATGCTTTAGCTCACATTTATTTACTTTTCTTCGTTTTGACTTGAGATGTTTTATTAACACCGTATCTATTTCTTCTTCTCTCAGCAATCATGAATACTGTTGAGAATGTCTCCGGTGTTCGTGATTGGGTAGAAAAATTGTTGTCCGTTTCTCCTTTAGAAGAGAGATCTTGGAAGTACCTCTGTGGGAGGTGTGGTTGACATGTAAAGACCCACGGTAAGTGAAGCTCTTGTTCTTGCTTCTTTCCTTACTCGAGTCTCTTCTTTCTTTGTCGTTTAACTTTTTTCCTTTTAATAGGGTTATCTACTCGTGGGGTGCCTGCCTCATCTATCCCAAAGATGTCTTTGGCTCAGGCCCAAGAAATTATTGTTAGTTCATCTTCCTCGAAGAGGAAGATCGGTGAGTCTCATTCCGTAGAAGAAGAAGAAGGTGCTTTAATACACAGGACATGGAGAAGGCGGGTGGTTTCAGATGATGAGTTTACACCCTTGACCTTGCCTCCCGTGTCTGTGGTTGAGACCTCTGTCCTTGATGATGCTTCACATCCCCTATTCATGAGGGTGTTGACCTTGCTCCTGACGATGTCCCTTTGGCTGCTGTCTTTCCTGCTTTTTTGACAGAAGTTGTCTTGTCTGTTCCTTTGGCTATTTCGGCTTCTACTGTTTCTTTGCCCGTAATTTCCTCGACTCTTCAACCCTCCGTGCCCGCTACTTTGCCCGTGGCTTCTCCAGCTCCTCAACCCTCCGTGCCTGTTTCTGTTTCATCTATGCCTGCTTCCATGCCTTCCGTTAGGGAAGTAGGGTCTTCCAGCAGAGAGATGCGGCAAGTGGTAATAGAGGTTCCAGCTGAGGGGAATCTTTTCAAGAAAACATGTGAGCCCGAAGTGTGGCTCAAGACTTTGATAGGTCCCTCTGAGAAAGCCAAGCTAGCCAGCCACGGTGCTCTTAGATGGGCCAATGAGGTCGTGCATACTTCTTTGAAGGTATAATTCAAGTTATCCTCTTTCATTTTCGTATATGAAATTTACCGTATCTGACTGGTTTATTTCTTGTAGATTAACCTTACAGGCATGGAGCTTATGAAGAGGATTTGAAACACGGACCAGGAGACAAAATATATGCACGCCGATGCTGATAATTGGAAAGCATAGTATGATAGCCTAAGCATTGACATGGATGCTTTAGAATAGGAAAAGAGTACCTTGAAGCGGCAGATGAGACTCATGGCAGCAGAACTGGCAGTAGAGAAGGCTTCTTCCAGTCAGGCTGATAAAGACAAGAGTGTTCTGGAGTCTTCGTTCGCTGAGTAGCTGTCTCGTGCCTCAAAGGAAATTAGAGACTTAAAAAACTTGTTGGGGCAGAAGGAGGAATACTCAGGTGAGCTCGTGCAATCACTCACTCGTGCTCAAGAGGACCTTCGTAAGGCTTTAAACAAAGCTCAAACTCTAGAGGATTCGATTGTACCGTGAAGGGCTGCCCATGAAGCTGTGGAAGCGGAGAAGGACGGATTGAGAGCTGAGCTTCAAGTATGGGCAAAGATTATGAAGATCTTGAAGAGGTGGCTGCTGTCGATGTGAGCTGGGCGTACATGAATTCTTGCCTTGACACATTTATGGAAATGAGTCAAGAGGGTTTCGACCTTAGTGCTGAAATAGCTAAAACTAAGGANTTTTTCTTTGTATCAATTGGTGGTTACCCCCAGTCCCATCGGAGGTAAATTTGGATTTCTTTAAAGTCCCCAAATGACAACTTAGGGGAACCACAATGCATATAATTTTTTTTATACGGCTAAGTATAAGATAATACTTAATTTTAGCCGTTTTAATATATTAATGTTAGTACGGCTTTTGTTGAGTTTCTGTTTCACTCTTTAAGTCTTTTGCATGCTTCATTTTTCGAGGTTTTTGTTTTACCTCTGAGTTTTGCATGTAGAATGCTTTAGACTACTCGGCACGGTGTCATATTAAATGTGTGCCTTTTTGTAATAGGTATAATTTATGGAAGAGGACCTTTATAATTGTCATGAAGAAGACGTCTCAACTTCATGATAATGCAATAGAGTGATAGGAATTTTACACATGCTTAAGAATGTTTCCAAGGAAAGTTTTTTGTTTGAACTTCCATGACATTTTACATGTGTTTGGTTATCGTCTAAAACTCATGTTTGCAACTGTTTTTGTTTAAAAGATTTGATATACTCTTGTATTTCGTAATTGTTTTTCATAGGTAACAGTTTTTCGATATTAATACAAGGAAACAACTATTTTTTTACTAGTAACAGGTTTTATAAAGATTGGGGTTTTTACCCGCAACTGTTTTGGAAACAGTTTTCTAATAAGTACAAGGGAAATATTTTCTTATTCGTAACTGTTTTTATTTGATAACAGTTTCTTGAACAAATACAAGGATTTAGATCTTTCGTCCATAACTGTTTTATTTGAGAACAATTTTTTGAATGAGTACATTGATGATGATCTTTTACCCTTAACTGTTTTTGTTATAAAAGCTTTGAATAAGTATAAAGATGTACATTTCATTCTCATGACTAATATTATGCCTTTCAACCTGAACATGTTCGAAGGTTTTTGCCTTTTGCATTAGGCTTTGTATTTGGATGACTCTTTTGATTTCTTTCGATTCTGCTCGTATCACTTGTCTCGTTGGATAGATGGGTCTTCAGGCTCGAGCTTTTGACTTTCTGATAGTCTTGTTTTCTTCGTCTTAGCCTTCACTACTGTATAGTCCCCCAAGTGTTTGAGCTTTGAAGAATAAAATCTCGACCACTTGATTATTCCTTCCTTGCGGTCCTTTTCCTGAAAAGGAAAAACATTCCGGACTCGAATGTATATAGTTTTTAAGATGATGCCTGCTTAACCCTTTAAAACTTCCATCAGAAAGTGTAACCCTAGACCGGGAATTGTGTTATTTACTCGCGTCTTTGCAGGTCTAATATCATCATCTGGTGATGGGTTAGCTTTATGCCTATCATCTAAAAAAGTTAGTAAAATTTTTAAATGTTCAAAGTAAAATCGAACGTGTGATACCTGCCGTCCATAGCTTCCAACTCATAGGCCCCTTTCCCAGCTATGCCTCAGATTTTGTAAGGTCCTTCCCAGTTTAAATTTAGCTTTCCTGCACCTACTTCTTTCGTTGATTGAAAGACTTTTTTTTAGGACGAAGTCCCCAATCTTGAAGTACCTGAGATGAGAGTTACAGTTGTAATAACGCTCTATGATTTGTTTTTGAGTTGTCATCCGTATAAATGTTGCTTCTCTCCGTGGTTCAAGCATGTCCAGGTTGGTCCTCAATTCGTCGTCATTTTCTCCCTCCATGGATGTTGAGAACCTTATGCTTGGTTCGCCAATCTCCACAGGTATTAAGGCTTCTGATCCGTAAACAAGTGCAAACGGAGTTTCTCCCGTGGATATTTTTGAAGTTGTTCTGTATGCCCATAGTGTATTGGTAAAAAAGAGTTTCACACGTAAGCCAGCTTTTGACAACTCAGCCAGTCACGTGGATACAGGAAAATGCGACAGTTGAATGTGATTCTTTGAAGAGGTACAGTACAAAGAGGCACGATTTAGTAAACCCTCGAGCTTATCAGCCACGGGAAACTCAACCTGATCAAAATAGGAGAGAGGCAAGGTCAGAATGAATCTAGAAAAAGCTATGGGCAGATTTAATGACCAACAATTGATTACTCGAACATTATGTAACCGTACCCCAATTACCGTTATCCTTTGTAACGCCTCATTAATGTCATAATTAGTCATTAATGAGCAACCATAGCAAGAGTTGTAGGTTATAAGAATCTCCTATATAAGGGAGGGGAATACAACTTGTAAAGGCATCTGATTCTCGAATATAATTGACTTCGCTTTTAAATATTTCTGCAATATTGTCTGTTATTCATTTTTCTCAATTTTCTTGATTATCAGTAACCCGTATTCATCTTAAAAATAAGCTTTAGTAAAAGGATCTAATTCTTTGGTTAAACAAATTGGTTCCGTTACCGGGAATCTGATAATCTTTGTTTGCTTTTCAAGTGATATTTTTTGAACTATGTCAAACTCCAACGACAACAACCAGCAAAGGAGTGGAACCCTAGTTCCATCGCCTTCAGGAACCCTACTTGATTCAAGGGAACAATCCCCAGAGAGATCTAATAACAATAATCGTGATCAAACTGTGGAACAAGATCGTGTAAAGCAAATGATTGCAAAGTATGTGAGCTAAGCTTTGCAAGAATTTGCGAGAGGATTACCGGCAGCGTTACCTACACCGCCGACGCCACCCCCCAATAAAACCATCACCATGGAAAATCCTCAATCTGGGTTGGCAAACTCAGGAAGAATAGATACTCCTAATGAATCTCTCGAAACGAGACCAGGTATATCTAATAACTTAGAATTACAAATTTACTGCTAACTATGCAGAAACAGATGAAGGAGCAGAACGATCGCATCGAACAAATTCCTGGAGTACCACCTATCATCAAGGGCATTGATGTTGAAGATATTCTCAACAACCTTGGAAGCCAAGTGCGGCACCCTTGCTTATACCCACGAAGTTTAAAATGCCTGACGTTCCCAAATATGATGGAACAACTGACCCATGTGACCATGTGACTGCTTTCACTACTGGGGTAAAAGGCAACGATTTAACAAAACAAGAGATTGAATCAGTCCTTGTCAAAAAATTTGGGGAAACGCTTACCAAAGGGGCCCTAACCTGGTATTCTCTTCTCCCTGAAAATTCTATTGACTCTTTTGCTGAGCTTGCAGATTCGTTTATAAAGCACACTCTGGTGTACAAAAAGTTGAGAAGAGAATGGAATACATATTCAAAATAAAACAAGGAGACATGGAACTACTCCGTGAGTTTGTAGACAGGATTCAACGAGAAATAATGCAGTTACCCAGGGTGCCTGATACTTGGGCAGGCATGGCATTTGCAAGCAACCTAAACGATAAAAGCTCAAAAGCCACGAGACAACTTAAGGAAAGTCTAAGAGAATTAGTCGCTATAACATGGAACGATGTATATAACATGTACAGTACTAAATTCAGAATAGAAGAAGATATCATTGCTCGTTCGAGAGATGAAGATCATTCCAGATCCAGACGTCCAGAATCAGATAGAAGATCAGGTAAAAATGGGTACAATCCTTACTTAGGACCCTCAGGACGCGATATTCTTCCCAAGTTCGAAAACACTAGGTCGGAGTATAGATCACAAGGAAGAGACATAGTCTCATCCTCGTCTAGATCCAGAAAAGATCGAGATGAATGACCTAGAGGTAATACTCAAATTGGGGATCATACCTTTAATATAAGTACTACTGAACTTGTCTCAATATTGACGAACATGGGAGACAAGGTTAAGTGGCCCAAAGAGATGCAGTCAAATCCAAGTAGAAGGAACCCAGATCACTGGTGTGAATTCCACAACGATCATGGGCACAAAACTGCGGATTGCAGATTTACAAGGTGAAGTAGAAAATTTATTGAAACATGGAAATTTAACAGAATTGTTTAGTGATAAAGGTAAACAGGCATACAGGATCCCCCAAAGCCTCCTTCTCCAAAAAGAACCGTCCACGTGATACACGGAGGTGAAGAAGTAAACGGAGTGATCTGAAAAACAACCACACATTTCACAATTACACATGGGAAACGGGCTCGTGAAAATATTGAAGAAGACGATATAACCTTCGATGATGCAGATATCAGCGGATTAATGCTTCCACACTACGATGCTCTGGTAATATCTTGACTTATTCATGACACTAATGTAAAAAGAGTGTTGATTGATCCAAGCAGTTCAGTCAACATAATTTTGCTAAGAGTTGTGGAAGAAATGCTACTGGGGAGTCAAATAATCCCAAGGGCACGAGCCATATCAGGGTTTGATAACTCTATGGTTATAAAAAAAAGGAGAAATTGAGCTTAGCAGTTATGCTGAGGGGGTGATCAAAAGTGCCAGGTTCCAAGTCATCGATACTGACATGGCTTATAACGTGATCGTGGGAAGGACATGGATCCACGACATGAAAGCGATAGCCTCCACGTTGCATCAGGTAATTAAATTCCCCTCTGAATGGGGGATTCAACAAATCAAAGGCAATCAACAGACTGCAAGAAATATAAACTCTGTGGTACACTACAACAAGAAAATAGAGGTGGAAGAATTACGAGATAAAGGAATCTCCCAAGCAGGTAACGCAGCCCAAACAGACATGGAAGAAATTACTACCCAAATAGGTATGGAAGGTATTATTGCTGAAACAGGTATGAAAGAAAATAATTACGAGAAGGAGACTCAAGTTACCACTGAAGGTGTACTATACCACACAGATGAAGATTCCATACCGAACATCATTCATGAACGGGAGGAAGATGAGCACATCAAAACAACTACGGAGGAACTCGAAGCTGTTCCATTATCTGAACAAAAGCCTGAGCAGAAAGTGTATATAGGCACGAGGCTAGGCCCCGCTCGAAGAGGTAAGTTAATTGATTATTTAAAGGCTAACACAGACTGCTTTGTGTGGTCCCACTCAGATATGAAAGGCATCCCACCAAAATTGATGACTCATAAACTAAATGAAGATCTATCCTTCGTACCTGTTAAGAAGAAGAAAAGAAAGCAAGGACCATTCAAGAACCAAGTGATCGACGAAGAAGTACATAAACTTTTGAGGATTGGTTCGATACGAGAGGTAACCTACCCTAACTGGCTAGAAAACACCGTGGTAGTACCTAAAAAGAATGGCAAGTGGAGAGTATGTGTAGATTGTACTAACTTAAATAAAGCATGCCCCAAAGCTTCATTGCCATTGCCACATATAGATCAAATGATTGATGTCACAACAGGTCATGAATTATTGAGCTTCTTAGATGAATATTTTTGTTATAATCAGATTAAAATGAATCCCTCAGATGAGGAAAAAACTTCCTTCATTACAAACAGGGGGACTTACTGTTATAAAGTTATGCCTTTTGGCTTAAAAAACGCCGGAGCCACCTATCAAAGGTTAGTGACTAAAATGTTCCAAGAACATCTTAGAATGACGATGAAAGTCTATATTGATGATATGTTGGTAAAATCAACACAAGCACAAGACCATTTCCAGCATCTCTCTACTGCTTTTGATATTTTACGCAGGTATAATATGAAGCTAAATCCAGAAAAATGCGCTTTTGCAGTGCAATCAGGTAAGTTTTTGGGTTTCCTTGTATCGAACAGAGGAATAGAGGTAAATCCCGCTCAAATTAAAGTTATACAGGAAATACCTGATATTTTAACAAATAAAAAAGAAGTTCAAAGACTAACATGGAGAATAGAAGCTTTAGGAAGGTTTATTTCTAGGTCTTCCGAAAAAAGTTTTAAATTCTTCTCAGTTCTAAAAAATCAGAATAAGTTCGAATGGACTGAAGAACATCAGCAAACCCTCAAGAATTTGAAGATTTATCTATCGAAACCACCACTGCTTTCAAAACCAAAAGAAGGGGAGAGATTGTACATCTACCTGGCTGTCTCAGAAATTGTTGTAAGTGCAGTACTGGTAAGAGAAGAAAAAAGGTAAACAATCACCTATCTACTATGTAAGTAAAACTTTGCTAAATGCTGAGACTAGATATCCACATTTGGAAAAGTTAGCCTTAGATTTAATAATGGCATCTAGAAAATTACGACCATATTTTCAATGCCACCCGATCACCGTTGTGACCTCATATCCTTTAAGAAATATTCTACATAAACAAGAATTGTCAGGAAGATTAACCAAGTGGGCCATAGAATTAAGTGAGCATGAAATAATCTATCACCCTAGGACTGCAATTAAGTCTCAAATACTAGCTGATTTTATTGTTGACTTTAGTAATAGCATTATACCTGAAGTAGAAAAAGAGTTACAACTCTTTAACGGTGCTAATCCAGGCCTTTGGACCTTGTTCACCGATGGTTCTTCCAATATAAAAAGGTGCAGGCTTATGCATAGTCTTAATATCACCCACGGGTGAAAAGACACGGCAAACTATCAAGTGTTATCCGATAACTAACAATGAAGCAGAGTACAAAGCCGTTATTGCAGGGCTTGAACTCGCGCGGGAGCTCTCAATCGAGCAAATTGTGATCAACAACGTCTCCCAACTAGTGGTAAATCAGATACAAGGGACTTACATCACTCGAGAGACTAGAATGCAAAAGTATCTTGAAAAAGCACGAGAGCTCGTGAGACAATTCAAAACATGAAAGATAATGCAACTACCTAGAGAGGAAAATGTAGAAGCAGATGCATTAGCTAACCTCGCATCAGTCACGGAAGTAACGAACAAAGACAATGCAATTTTCGTCCAACTATTTCATTCAATAATGGAGCAGGACAGGAATGAGGTAACTTTCAGCAACTTAACCTGGGACTGGAGAAACGAAATTCTTAATTTTTTGCAGAATGACACCGTACCTGAAGACAGGAAAGCAGCTCAAGCACTTCGCCGCAAAGCTGCACGATACTGCTTTATTCGCAACTCACTTTATTGCAAGATGTTCGGAGGACCCCTAGCTAAATGCCTCGGACCTAACCAAATGAAATTTTTGATGAAAAAAGTCCACAAAGGACATTGTGGAAATCACTCAGGGGAAATATCCTTAGTGAAAACCCTAATCAGAGCTGGATATTATTGGCCTAAGATGGAAGAAGAAGCTGAGAACTTCGTATCCAAATGTGACAGGTGCCAAAGGTTTGCCAATAACATGCATCGACCAGCGGAATTATTGCATCCAATAATATCCCTATGGCCTTTCATGAAATAGGGTATGGACATAATGGGACCTCTTCCAACAGCTAAAGGACAGGTATGATTTTTACTCGTGCTAACTGACTATTTTACAAAATGGGTAGAGGTAGAAGCTTCAAAAAAGTGTGAGAAAAGGAAGTTAAAAGCTTCTTATGGCGAAACATAATATGCCGCTTTGGAATACCAAAGGAAATCGTATGCGATAATGGCCCACAATTCATAGGCTCGCAAATCACAGAATTCTTCGAAAGTTGGCAAATCAAGCAGATCACTTCAACGCCGTACCACCCCGTGGCTAATGGTCTAGCTGAGTCAACGAATAAGGTCATCATCAAAATCTAAAGAAGCGGCTGGATAAAGCCAAAGGAAACTGGACTGATGAGTTACCAGCGGTACTATGGGCATACAAAACAACTTCAAAAATAGCCACGGGAGAAACTCCGTTCGCACTTGTTTATGGATCAGAAGCCTTAATACCTGTGGAGATTGGCGAACCAAGCATAAGGTTCTCAACAGCCATGGAGGGAGAAAACGACGACGAATTGAGGACCAACCTAGACTTGCTCGAACCACAGAGAGAAGAGGCATTGATATGGATGGCAGCTCAAAAACAAATCATAGATCGTTATTACAACTGTAAAGCTCATCTCAGGTACTTCAATATTGGGGAGTTCGTCCTCAAAAAAGTCTTTCAATCAACGAAAGAAGCAGGTGTAGAAAAGATAAATCCAAACTGGGAGGGACCATACAAAATCTGAGGCATAGCTGGGAAAGACGCCTATGAGTTGGAAGCTATGGACGACAGAGTTCTACCAACAAGCTGGAACGTCATCCACCTAAAAAAGTATTACTTCTAAAAGAAAAGAATACCCCCCGTCAGGTATCACACGTTCGATTTTATTTTGAACATTTAAAAATTTTACTAACTTTTTTAGATGATAGGCATAAAGCTAACCCATCACCAGATGATGATATTAGACCTGCAAAGACGCGAGGAAATAACACAATTCCCGATCTAGGGTTACACTTTCTGATGGACGTTTTAAAAGGGTTAAGCAGTCATCATCTAAAAAACTATATACCTTCGAGTCCGGAATGTTTTTCTTTTTCAGGAAAAGGACCACAAGGAAGGAATATTCAACTGCTCGAGATTTCATTCTTCAAAGCTCAAACACTTGGGGGAATATAGAGTATGGAAGGCTAAGATGAAGCAAAGAAGACTATCAGAAAGTCAAAAGCTCGAGTCTGAAGACCTATCTACCCAACGAGACAAGTGACACGAGCAGAATCAAAAGAAACCAAAAGAGCCATCCAAATACAAAGCCTAATGCAAAAAGAAAAAACCTTTGAACATATTCAGGTTGAAAGGCAAAATATTAGTCACGAGAAATAAATGTACATCTTTATACTTATTCAAAGTTCTTGTAACAAAAACAGTAAGGGGTAAAAGATCATCATCAATGTACTCATTCAAAAAACTGTTCTCAAATAAAACAATTATGGATGAAAGATCTAAATCCTTGTATTTTTTTAAGAAACTGTTATCGAATAAAAACAACGAATAAGAAAACATTTCCCTCGTACTTATTAGAAAACTGTTTCCAAAACAGTTACGGGTAAAAACCCCAATCTTTATAAAAACGGTTACTAGTAAAAAATAGTTGTTTCCTTGTATTAATATCGAAAAACTGTTACCTATGAAAAACAGTTACGAAATACAAGAGTATATCAAATCTGTTAAACAAAAATAGTTGTAAACATGTGTTTTAGACGATAACCAAACACATGTAAAATGTCCCGGAAGTTAAAACAAAAAACTTTCCTTGGAAACATTCTTAAACATGTGTAAAATTCCTATCACTCTATTGAATTATCATGAAGTTGAGACGTCTTCTTCATGTCAATTATGAAGGGCCCTCTTCCATAAACTATGCCTATTACAAAAAACACATTTAATATGACACCGTGCCTATAACAAAAAAGGTACGAGTAGTCTAAATCATTCCACATGCAAAACTCGAAGGTAAAACTAAAACCTCGAAAAATGAAGCATGCAAAAGACTTAAAGAGTGAAACAGAAACTCAACCAAAGTCGAACTAACATTAATATATTAAAATGGATAAAACTAAGTATTAACTTATACTTAGCCGTATAAATTTTTTATATACATTGTGGTGCCCCTAAGTTGTCATTTGGGGACTTTAAGGAAATCCAAATTTACCCCCGATGGGACTGGGGGTAACCACCAATTGATACAAAGAAAAAAAAAAAAAGGATAAACCAACTAAATCTTTTCAAGAGAGGGGTTGACTTCAGTGGCAGAAGGAGCGGGAGCAACTGGGGATGAAGAGGCATGAGCGGCTGGAATCTCACCATCAGGTGAAGAGAGGTTATGACCTTGTTGAGCCTTCTCCATGGCTTCCTTAGTTTTAGCTATTTCAGCACTAAGGTCAAAACCCTCTTGACTCATTTCCATCAATGTGTCAAGGCGAGAATTCATGTACGCCCAACTCACATCGACAGCAACCACCTCTTCCAGATCTTCATAATCCTTTGCCCATACTTGAAGGTCAGCTCTCAATCTGTCCTTCTCCGCTTCTGCAGCTTCATGGGCGGCCCTTAATGGTACAATCGACTCCTCTATAATTTGAGCTTTTTCTAAAGCCTTACGAAGGTCTTCTTGAGTACGAGTGAGTGATTGCACGAGCTCGCCTGAGTATTCCTCCTTCTGGCCCAACAAGTTTTTCAAGTCTCTAATCTCCTCTGAGGAACGTGACAGCTGTTCAATGAATGAAGACTCCAGAACACTCTTATCTTTATCAGCCTGACTGGAAGAAGCCTCTCTACTGCCAGTTCTGCTGCCATGAGTCTCATCTGCCGCTTCAAGGTACTCCTTTCCTCTTCTAAAGAATCCATGTCAATCCTTAGGCTATCATACTGTGCTTTCCAATTATCAACATCGGCCTGCAACTCTTTTGTCTCTTGGTCCGTGTTTGAAATCCTCTTCATAAGCTCCATGCCTATAAGGTTAATCTACAAGAAATAAACCAGTCAGATATGGTAAATTTCATATACGAAAATGAAAGAGGATAACTTGCATCATACCTTCAAAGAAGTATGCACGACCTCATTGGCCCATGTAAGAGCACCGTGGCTGGCTAGCTTGGATTTCTCAGAGGGACCTATCAAACGCTTAAGCCACACTTCGGGCTCACCCGTTTTCTTGAAAAGGTTCCCCTCAGCTGGAACCTCTATTACCACCTGCCGCATCTCTCTGCTGGAAGACCCTACTTCCCTAACGGAAGGCATGGAAGCAGGCAGAGATGAAAATGCAACATCCACGGAGGGTTGAGGAGCTGGAGAAGCCACGGGCAAAGAAGCAGGCACGGAGGGTTGAAGATTCGAGGACGTTACGGGAAAAGCAGCAACAGAAGACGAAATAGCCAAAGGAACAGACGAGACAACTTCTCTCAAGAAGCAGGAAAGACAACAACCAAAGGGACATCATCAGGAGAAAGATCAACACCCTTATGAATAGGGGAATGTAAAACATCATCAAGGACAGGGGGCTCAATCACAGACACGGAAGGCAAGGTTAAGGATGTAAGCTCATCAATAGGGGAATTTACGGGCAAAGCAACAACAGAAGACGAAATAGCCAAAGGAACATACGAGACAGCTTCTCTCAAGAAGCAGGAAAGACAACAACCAAAGGGACATCATCAGGAGAAAGATCAACACCCTCATGAATAGGGGAATGTGAAACATCATCAAGGACAGAGGGATCAATCACAGACACGGAAGGCAAGGTTAAGGATTTAAGCTCATCATCTGAAACCACCCGCCTTCTCCGTGGCCTATGCATTAAAGCACCTTCTTCTTCTACGAACGAGACTCACCAATCTTCCTCTTCAAGGAAGATGAACCAAAAATAATTTCCTGGGCCTGAGCCAAAGACATCTTCAGGATATATGAAGCAGACACCCCACGAGCGGAGAACCATATTAAAAGGGAAAAAGTTAAACGACAAAGAAAGAAGAGACTCGAGTAAGGAAAGAAATAAGAACAAGAACTTCACTTACCGTGGGTCTTTACATGCCAATCATACCTCCCAGCGAGGTACTTCCAAGATCTCTCTTCTGAAGGAGCAACGGACAACAATTTTTCTACCCAATCACGAATACCGGAGACATTCTCAACAATATTCATGATTGCTGAGAGAAGAAAAAACAGATACGGTGTTAATAAAACATCTCAAGTCAAAATGAGAAAAAGTAAATAAATGTGAGCTAAAGCATACTCACGTGCGCGATTCCACTTCTCAGGGAAGGGAAGATTTTCTTCACCCACTAAACCCATAGTGGGTACAACAACATACCAGAGGTACCAACCCCTATCCTTATCATCTCCAGGGGTTACCATCACTCTTTTGCTTCTAGCAGACAAAGTAAAAACCCTTTCACGAAATAAGGTAGGAGAGTAGAGATGAATAAGATGGTTGAAAGTAAAAGGAACCGAGGCTAAAGAAGCCAAAATCCTTAGACATGCGACAACTTGCCACACAAGCGGACCAACTTGTCCTAAGCAGATATTGAAAAAACGGAAAAACTCAATTATAATGGGTCAATGGGGGGTCTAAACCCTAGAGTGAAAGGATACATATAAACAAAAGAATATCCTATCTTGTAACACGTTATTCTTTGATTACTATTTGAAATATAGACGGGAAAGTCAGACCTCCAAAAGCACTCCCTACGAACAAGGGAAATCTGACCCTCAGTTATAAGGCTTGAATATCTTTCAACAGTTTCAAGAGAAGAAGATTGGTCTGCAAGAACTTGACTATCCCTAGAAAAAACAAACCCAGCAAGGACAATTTCATCGACTCAAGGTTCACGAAGGCGTTCGCCTCTACCTCTAGACAAAGACCGAGAAACCCTAAACCTTGGAGAAACTAGAGATCTAGTGAAAGAAGAAGGAACTATCTGAGAAGAAGAGGATCCCCTCGAAAGAGTGGATCCTAGACTTCTAAGTCTACCACCCCTCCGACTCCTAGTCGGAGCAGAAGATGGCGTTAAAATTTCAATATCAATTACTCCTTGAGGTTGGTTTGAAGAAAACATGTTTACAAAGGCAAGAAGAAATTTCTTTACAAAAGACAAAGTTAGAAAAGTGTTTCGTGGAAGAAAAGAAAAGAAGAAAGGTATTTATACTTGAGGACAACCGTCAAACATAGGAAAAAAAAGAAAAATAATGATGAAAAGTCATAATTAAAGATGTCACTTAGGGACTGGCACACCCGCAAAAAGCCCTAAAAGGTGCCGAGTAAATGCAGAACCAATCTGAAAAGGACATGTGGTATGAGCATTAAATGGAAGTGACAAACGACGCCTATAGTGAAGAGAAGGATACAATGATTCGAGGAAAAGCGACGGCAAAATATTCCCGCCATAAATGAATATCCACTTACCAAATATTAATTGTTAAATATATGGTAAGTGGGACTATCTGTATTATTAAAAAAGAGTTTCACACGTAAGCCAGCTTTTGACAACTCAGCCAGCCACGTGGATACAGGAAAACACGACAGCTGGATGTGATTCTTTGAAGCAGTATGGTACAAAGAGGCACGATTCAGTAAACCCTCGAGCTTATCAGCCATGAGAAACTCGACCTGATCAAAACAGGAGAGAGGCATGGTCAGAATGAATCTAGACAAAGCTACGGGCAGATTCAAAGACCCACAATTGATTACTCGAATGTTACGTAACCGTACCCCAATTACCGTTATCCTTTGTAACGACTCATTAATGTTATAATTAGTCATTAATGAGCAACCATAGCAAGAGTTGTACGTTATAAGAATCTCCTATATAAGGGAGGGGAATACAGCTTGTAAAGGCATCTAATTCTCGAATATAATTGACTTCTCTTTTCTATATTTCTGCAATATTGTTTGTTATTTATTGTTCTCTATTAATTGATTATCAGTAACCCGTATTCATCTTAAAAATAAGCTTTAGTCAAAGGATCTAATTCTTTGGTTAAACACATAGTACTGCTGGTAACTCATTAGGCCAGTTTCCTTTGGCTTTATCCATCCGCTTCTTTAGATTGTTGATGATGACCTTATTCGTTGACTCATCTTGGCCATTAGCCACAGGGTGGTACGGCGTTGAAGTGATCCGCTTGATTTTCCAACTTTTGAAGAATTCTTTGATTTACGAGCCTATGAATTGTGGGCCATTATCGCACACGATTTCCTTTGGTATTCCAAAGAGGCATATTATGTTTCACCATAAGAAACTTTTAACTTCCTTTTTTCTCAATTGTTTGAACGCTTCTTCCTCTACCCATTTTGTAAAATAGTCGGTTAGCACGAGAAAAAACCGTACCTATCCTTTAGCTGTGGGAAGAGGTCCCACTATGTCCATACCCCATTTCATGAAAGGCCATGGGGATATTATTGGATGCAATAATTCCGCTGGTCGATGCATGTTATTGGCAAACCTTTGGCACCTGTCACATTTGGATACAAAGTTCTTGGCTTCTTCTTCCATCTTAGGCCAATAGTATCCAGCTCTTATTAGGGTTTTCACTAAGGATCTTTCCCCTGAGTGATTTTCACAGTGTCCTTCATGGACTTATTTCATCACAAATTCTGTTTGGTTAGGTCCGAGGCATTTAGCTAGGGGTCCTCTGAAGATCTTACGATAAAGTGAGTTGCGAATAAGGCAGTATCGTGCAGCTTTGCGGCGAAGTGCTTGAGCTGCTTTCTTGTCTTCAGGTACGGTGCCATTCTGCAAAAAATTAAGAATTTCGTTTCTCCAGTCCCAGGTTAAGTTGTTGAAACTTACCTCATTCCCGTCCCAGTCTATATTGAATGAAAGAGTTGGACGACAATTGCATTGACTTTGTTCGTTACTTCCGTGACTGTTGTGAGGTTAGCTAATGCATTTGCTTTTGCATTTTCCTCTCTAGGTATTTGCATTATCTTTCATGTTTTGAATTGTCTCGTGAGCTCTCGACTTTTTCAAAATACTATTGCATTCTAGTCTCTCGAGCGATGTAAGTTCCCTGTATCTGATTTACTACCAGTTCGGAGTCGCTGTTGATCACAATTTGCTCGATTGAGAGCTCCCGTGCGATTTTAAGCCCTGCAATAACATCTTCGTACTCTGCTTCATTTTTAGTTATAGGATAACACTTGATAACTTGCCGTGTCTTTTCACACGTGGGTGATATTAAGACTATGCCTAAGCCGACACCTTTTATATTTGAAGAATCATCGATGAACAGGGTCTATAGGCCCGGATTAGCACCGTTAAAGAGTTGTAACTCTTATTCTACTTCAGGTACAATTCTATTACTAAAGTCAGCAACAAAATCAGCTAGTATTAGAGACTTAATTGCAGTCCTAGGATGATAGATTATTTCATGCTCACTTAATTCTATGGAAAACTTGGCAAATCTTCCTGACAATTCTTGTTTATGCAGAATATTTCTTAAAGGATATGAGGTCACAATGGTGATTGGGTGGCATTGAAAATATGGTCGTAATTTTCTAGATGCCATTATTAAAGCTAAGGCTAACTTTTCCAGATGTGGATATCTAGTCTCAGCATCTAGCAAAGTTTTTCTTACATAATAGATAGGTGATTGTTTATATTTTTCTTCTCTTACCAGTACTGCACTTACAGCAATTTCTGAGACAGCTAGGTAGATGTACAATCTTTCCCCTTCTTTTGGCTTTGAAAGCAGTGGCGGTTTCGATAGATAAATCTTAATATTCTTGAGGGCTTGCTGACATTCTTCAGTCCATTCGAACTGATTCTGCTTTTTGAGAACTGAGAAGAATTTAAAACTTTTTTCGGAAGACTTAGAAATAAACCTACCCAAAGCTGCTATTCTCTATGTTAGTCTTTGAACTTCCTTTTTATTTTTTAAAATATCAGGTATTTCCTCTATAGCTTTAATTTGAGCGGGATTTACCTCTATTCCTCTGTTCGATACAAGGAAACCCAAAAATTTACCTGATTGCACTCCAAAAGCGCATTTCTTTGGATTTAGCTTCATATTATACCTACATAAAATATCAAAAGCAGTAGAGAGATGCTAGAAATGGTCTTGTTCTTGTGTTGATTTTACCAACATATCATCAATATAGACTTCCATCATTTTTCCAAGATGTTCTTGGAACATTTTAGTCACTAACCTTTGATAGGTGGCTCCAGCATTTTTCAAGCCAAAAGTCATAAATTTATAACAGTAAGTCCCCCTGTTTGTAATGAAGGAAGTTTTTTACTCATCTCAAGGATTCATTTTAATCTGATTATAACCAGAATATGAATCTAAGAAGCATAATAATTCATGACTTGCTGTGGCATCAATAATTTGATCTATATACGGCAATTGGAATTAATCTTTGGGGCATGCTTTATTTAAGTCAGTATAATCTACGCATACTCTCCACTTGCCATTCTTTTTAGGTACTACCACGGTGTTTGCTAGCCAGTTAGGGTACGTTACCTCTCGTATCAACCAATCTTCAAGAGTTTCTGTACCTCTTCATCGATCACTTGGTTCTTGAATGGTCCTTACTTTCTTTTCTTCACTTCGAGCGGGGCCCAGCCTCGTGCCGATATAAACTTTCTGCTCAGGCTTTTGTTCAGATAATGGAGCAACTTCGAGCTCCTCCGTAGTTGTTTTGATGTGCTCATCTTCCTCCGGTTCATGAATGACGTCCGGTCTGGAATCTGCATCTCTGTGGTATAGTACACCTTCCGTGGTAACTTGATTATCATTCTCGTAAGTATTTTATTTCATACCTATTTCAGCAATAATACCTTCCGTACCTATTTGGGTAGTAATTTCTTCCATGCCTATTTGGGTGGCATTACCTGCTTGGAATATTCCCTTATCTCGTAATTCTTCCACCTCTATTTTCTTGTTGTAGTGTACCACAGAGTTTATATTTCTTGCGGTCTGTTGATCGCCTTTGATTTGTTGAATCCCCCATTCAGAGGGGAATTTAATTACATGATGCAACGTGGAGGGTATCGCTTTCATGTCGTGGATCCATGGCCTTCCCACGATCACGTTATAAGCCATGTCAGTATCGATGACTTGGAACCTGGTACTTTTGATCACCCCCTCAGCATAAGTGCTAAGCTCAATTTCTCCTTTTTTTATAACCGTAGAGTTATAAAACCCTGATATGGATCGTGCCCTTGGGAATACTTGATTCCCCAGTAGCATTTCTTCCACGACTCTTAGCAAAATGATATTGACTGAACTGCCTGGATCAATCAACACTCTTTTTATGTTAGTGTCATGAATAAGTAAAGATATTACCAGAGCATCATTGTGCGGAAGCATTAATCCGCTGATATCTGCATCATCGAAGGTTATATCGTCTTCTTCCATATTTTCATGAGCCCGTTTCCCATGTGTAAAATTGAACTCTGTGGTTGTTTTGCAGATCACTCCGTTTACTTCTTCACCTCCGTGTATCATGTTGACGGTTCATTTTGGAGAAGGAGGCTTTGGGGGTTCCTGCATGTTCCTCATATATGCTTGTTTACCTTTATCACTAAAAATAGCCTGTTTCAATAAATTTTCTACTTCACCTTGTAAAAATCTGCAATCCGCAGTTTTGTGCCCATGATCGTTGTGTAATTCACACCAGTGATCTGGGTTCCTTCTACTTGGATTTGACCGCATCTCTTTGGGACAGTTAACCTTGTCTCCCATGTTCCTCAATATTGAGTCAAGTTCAGTAATACTTACATTAGAGGTATGATCCCCAATTTGAGTATTACCTCTAGGTCGTTCATCTCGATCTTTTCTGGATCTAGACGAGGATGAGACTACGTCTCTTCCTTGTGGTGTAAAGTCCGACCTAGTATTTTCGAACCTGGGACGAATATCGCATCATGGGGGTCCTAAGTAAGGATCGTACCTGTTTTTACCTGGTCTTCTATCTGATTCAGGACATCTGGATCTGGAATGATCTTCATATCTCGAACGAGCAATGATATCTACGTCTATTCTAAGTTTAGTACTATACATGTTATATATATCGTTCCATGTTGTAGCAGGTAATTATCTTAGACTTTCCTTAAGTTGTCTCGTGTCTTCTGAGCTTTTATCGTTTAGGTTGCTTGCAAATGCCATGGCTGCCCAATTATCAGGCTCCCTGGGTAACTGCATTCTTTCTCGTTGAAACCTGTCTACAAACTCATGGAGTAGTTTCGTTTCTCCTTGTTTTATTTTGAATATGTCTTCCATTCTCTTCTCAACTTTTTGTGCACCAGAGTGTGCTTTATAAACGAATCTGCAAGCTCAACAAAAGAGTCAACAAAATTTTTAGGGAGAATAGAATACCAGGTTAGGGCCCCTTTGGTAAGTGTTTCCCCAAATTTTTTGACAAGGACTGATTCAATCTCTTGTTTTGTTAAGTCGTTGCCTTTTACCCCAGTAGTGAAAGCAGTCACATGGTCACGTGGGTCAGTTGTTCCATCATATTTGGGAACGTCAGGCATTTTAAACTTCTTGGGTATAGGCAAGGGTGCCGCACTTGGCTTCCAAGGTTGTTGAGAATACCTATCAACATCAATGCCTTTGATGATAGGTGGTACTCCAGGAATTTGTTCGATGCGATCGTTCTGCTCCTTCATCTGTTTCTGCATGGTTAGCAGTAAATTTTGTAATTCTGAGTTATTAGATATACCTGGTCTCGTTTCGAGAGATTCATTAGGAGTATCTCCTCTTCTTGAGTTTGCCAACCCAGATTGAGGATTTTCCATGGTGATGGTGTTATTGGGGGGTGGCGTCGGCAGTGTAGGTAACACTGCCGGTAATCCTCTCACAAATTCTTGCAAAGCTTGGCTCACATACTCTGCAATCAGTTGCTTTTTATTGGATATTTCTAGGGATTGTTCCCTTGAACCACGTGGGGTTCCTAAAGGCGATGGAATTGGGGTTCCGCTCCTTTGCTGGTTGTTGTCGTTGGAGTTTGACATAGTTCAGAGGATATCACTTGAAAAGCAAACAAAGATTATCAGATTCCCGGTAACGGAACCAATTTGTTTAACCAAAGAATTAGACCCTTTGCTAAAGCTTATTTTTAAGATGAATACGGGTTACTGATAATCAAGGAAATAGAGAAAAATGAATAACAAACAATATTGCAGAAATATTGAAAAGCGAAGTCAATTATATTTGAGAATCAGATGCCTTTACAAGTTGTGTTCTCCTCCCTTATATAGGAGATTCCTATAACGTACAACTCTANTCACATCCAACTATCACGTTTTCCTGTGTCCACGTGACTGGCTGAGTTGTTAAAAGCTGGCTTACGTGTGAAACTCTTTTTTACCAATATAGTAGTCCCCACAAATAATGACACATAGTTAATTACTATACCTATGGGGACAATTCCCTCTTACAAGGTTAGAAAGGAGATTTACCTTGTTTCAAGCCTACTCCCCGGGTCAAGAATGTGCCCAAATCTCCAAATTCGTTGCCCAAGGACCCGAAACTAGACAAACATTATATAAATAAATCAATTTATGCTCAAAAGGCTAAAATTCCCCTATTTATATAATTATCTCAACCTAGTTTTCGAAATCCTAAAATATACCCCCGGGGCCACATGTTCGGATTCCGGAAATTTTCAAGGAAAATAGTTACCCATAACCTAAGGATCAATATTATATAGTTTTTTTGCATGATTCCATAACAAATTTCTTGTTGAAATCTTATTTTTCTCAAAACCCTAAGTTTTTACTCTAAACCCATGATTTCCACAATTTTTGTGTGTTAATCCACCCAAAACTCAAGTATAAATCTCACTTTCAAGTAGGAATTAACTTACCTCACGATGCTAGGTCGAATCCCCCTTTTGAAGGCTCCCCAAATCATTCAAAGATGAAGAAAATGGCCTAAAATGTCTAAATCCCGCACTTAAAACAACCACACTGCCTCCAGAACTTTTGCACCTGCGGCTTGAGGATCGCACCTGCGGCCTCGTATCTATGAGCGAGTGCTCGCACCTGCGGAAGAGGAGAAGAAGGCCAGGCATCGCAGCTGTATAACGGATCCCGCATCTATGGCTCCACTTCTGCGAGAAAAGGCCCGCACCTGCAGAAATTGGGCAGCCCCTCAATGGCCGCACCTACGAGGCTTCGATCGCTTCTGCGGTCTCGCACCTGTAGCTGGTCCTTCGCAGGTGCGGTCGCACCAGATCTGATGCACCACCAGCTCTTTTAGAGCTTGGTTTGCCTCACACAATGTATGAATTACATCCGGGCCCACCCGAGGCCCCGTCCAAATACACCAACAAGTTCTAAATCATTATACGGATTCGCTCGAGCCTTCGGAACGTTTGAAACAACACTAAATCCAAGAATCATACCCCAAAACCAACTAAATTCAACTTAAGAACTTTAAGTTCTAGAATTCTCTTTCAACATGCCGAAACATACCTATACTACTCGGAATGACACCAAATATTTGCGAGCAAGTCATAAATGACATGACGGAACTATTCCCGGTCTCGAAATTTCCGTTCGAACGTCGATAAAACAAAAACATGTTCCAAACCTCAATTTTTGAACTTAAAGAATCATATTTCACTATTTGGCACCGAAACTCTCCTGGGTCATCCAAAACCCGTTCCGAACATACGCCCAAGTCCGAAATCATCATACGAACTGACTGGAGCTTTCAAATCTCGATTCTGGGGTCGTTTACTAAAAATGTTGACCGAAGTCAAACTTGGCCTTTAAGGCCAACCTTAAGGAACTAAGTGTTCCTATACAACCCCAAACTCCTCCAAATTCCGAACCAACTATCCCCGCAATTTATAAATCAGTAAAAGCAAATACGGGAAGTCTCATTTAGGGGCACTGGGTTCTAGAACACAAAATGACTGGCCGGGTCGGTACATTCTCCACCTCTTAAACAAACGTTCGTCCCCGAACGGGTCTAGAATCATACCTGGAGTGCTGAATAAGTGTGGATATCTGCTCCACATGTCCTCCTCGGACTCCCAAGCTGCCTCCTCGACTGGTTGGCCCCTCCACTGGACCTTTACAACGGAAACCCTCTTGGACCTCAACTGGCGATCCTGCCTGTCAATGATAGCAACTGGCTTCTCCTCATAACCCAATCTCTCGTCTAGCTGAATGGTGCTGAAGTCTATCACGTGAGAGAAGTCGGCGTGGTACCTCCCGAGAATGGGCACATGAAAGACCAGATGAATTCCTGATAAACTGGGAGGTAAAGCGAGCTCATAAGCAACTTCCCCAACTCGCCTCAACGCCTCAAATAGACCTATAAACCTTGGGATCAGCTTTCCCTTCTTTCCAAACCTCATAATACCCTTCATCGGCGAGACTTTCAACAGAACCTTCTCGCCGACCATAAATGATACATCACGCGCCTTCTGATCCGCGTAACTCTTCTGTCTGGAATGTGCTGTGCGAAGCCTCTCCTGGATCAAATTTACTTTCTCCAAGGCATCCTTTACTAGGTCAGCGCCATATAACTTAGCCTCGCCAGGCTCAAACCACTCGATGGGAGAACGACATCGCTGACCATACAAGGTCCAAATGGAGCCATCTCAATGTTGGATTGATAACTGTTATTATAAGCAAACTCGAACAAGGGTAAGATCTGGTCCCACTACCCTCCAAAGTCAATCACACATGCTCTGAGCATGTCCTCCAATATCTGGACTGTCTGCTCCGACTGCCCGTCGGTCTGAGGATGGAATGCTGTGTTGAGCACTACCCGGGTGCCTAACTCACTATGTACTGCTCTCCAGAAGTGCAAGGTGAACTGAGGACCTCGATCTGATATAATGGACACAGGCACATCGTGCAACCGGACTATCTCCCGAATGTAGATCTAGGCCAACCTCTCTGAAGTATAAGTAGTAGCTACTGCAATGAAATATGTCGACTTGGTCAACTTGTCCACAATAACCCAAACCGCATCAACCTTCCGCAAGGTCCGAGGCAACCCAATTACGAAGTCCATAGTGATGCGCTCCATTTCCACTCAGGTATAGGCATCTACTAAAGTAGGCCTCCTGGTCTCTGGTGCTCATACTTAACCTGCTGGCAATTTAGACATCTAGCCACATACTCCACTATGTCCTTCTTAATCCGCCTCCACCAGTAATGCTTCCTCAGGTCACGATACATCTTCGTAGCACCAGGATGAATAGAATACCCGGAACTGTGTGCCTCCTTTAGAATCCTCTCCCTTAGACCGTCAACATTAGGAACATATAAATGACCCTGAAGTCTATCACGTGAGAGAAGTCGGCGTGGTACCTCTGGAGCATGGACACATGAAAGACCAGATGAACTCCTCATAAACTGGGAGGTAAAGCAAGCTCATAAGCAACCTCCCCAACTCGCCTCAACACCTCAAATAGACTTATAAACCTTGGGCTCAGCTTGCCCTTCTTTGCAAACCTCATAATACCCTTCATCGGCGAGACTTTCAACAGGACCTTCTCGCCGACCATAAATGATACATCACGCGCCTTCTGATCCGCATAACTCTTCTGTCTGGAATGTGCTGTGCGAAGCCTCTCCTGGATCAACTTTACTTTCTCCAAGGCATCCTTCACTAGGTCAGTGCCATATAACTTAGCCTCGCCAGGCTCAAAACACTCGATGGGAGAACGACATCCCGACCATCCAAGGTCCAAATGGAGCCATCTCAATGTTGGATTGATAACTGTTATTATAAGCAAACTCGAACAAGGGTAAGAGCTGGTCCCACTACCCTCCAAAGTCAATCACACATGCTCTAAGCATGTCCTCCAATATCTGGACTGTCTGCTCCGACTGCCCGTCGGTCTGAGGATGGAATGCTGTGTTGAGCACTACCCGGGTGCCTAACTCACTATGTACTGCTCTCCAGAAGTGCAAGGTGAACTGAGGACCTCGATCTGATATAATGGACACAGGCACATCGTGCAACCGGACTATCTCCCGAATGTAGATCTAGGCCAACCTCTCTGAAGTATAAGTAGTAGCTACTGCAATGAAATATGTCGACTTGGTCAACTTGTCCACAATAACCCAAACCGCATCAACCTTCCGCAAGGTCCGAGGCAACCCAACTACGAAGTCCATAGTGATGCGCTCCATTTCCACTCAGGTATAGGCATCTGCTAAAGTAGGCCTCCTGGTCTCTGGTGCTCATACTTAACCTGCTGGAAATTTAGACATCTAGCCACATACTCCACTATGTCCTTCTTCATCCGCCTCCACCACTAATGCTTCCTTAGATCACGATACATCTTCGTAGCACCGAGATGAATAGAATACCCGGAACTGTGTGCCTCCTCTAGAATCCTCTCCCTCAGACCGTCAACATTAGGAACACATAAACGACCCTGAAGTCTCAGAACACCATCCTCGCCCATAGAAACCTCCTTGGAACCACCTTGTAACACTGTCTCCCGGAGGACTGCCAAGTGCGGATCATCAAACTGCCGAGCCTTGATCTCCCCTAATAATGAAGACTAAGCAACAGCACGTGCAAGAACTCGGCTGGGCTCTGAAAGGTCCAACCTCACCAGGCGATTAGCCAAGGACCGAATGTCCAAAGCTAGAGGTCTCTCCTCTTCTGAAATGAAAGCCAAGCTACCCATACTCTCGGCCTTCCTGCTTAAGGCATCTTCTACCACATTCTCCTTGCCCGGATGATAAGAACGGTAATTTCATAATCCTTCAATAACTTGAGCCATCTACGCTGCCTCAAATTAAGATCCCTCTACTTGAACAAGTGATGCAAACTGTGATGGTCTGTATAAACCTCACAAGGCACCCCATACAAGTAGTGCCTCCAAATCTTAAGAGCATGAACAATCGCCGCCAACTCCAAATCGTGCACATGGTAATTCTTCTCATGAACCTTCAGCTGACGTGAAGCATATGCAATAACTCACCCCTCTGGCATCAATACACATCCCAAACCAACGTGTGAAGCATCGCAATAAACTGTATACATCCCCAAACCAGAAGGCAATACTAGAACTGGTGTCGTGGTCAAGGATGTCTTGAGCTTCTGGAAGCTCGCCTCACACTCATCGGCCCATCAGAATGGGGCACCCTTCTGGGTCAATCTGGTCAGAGGGCTGCAATGGATGAAAAACCCTCCACAAACCGGCGATAATTGTGAGCATGTAATTTTTAACCTACTATATATTCCTACAAAATTCAATAAATTAATTAGTGTTATAAACCTTTGTTGAATTTCAATGTCTGTGTGCGAATTATTTGCATTGCATAAATCATAATTTGTCTTTTAAAATTCATAAATGATTTAAAGTTGCATGATTCAGTGCATAACTTCAATCATTTTATTGGAAAATTACGGAAAATTATTCTTCAAATAATTACAAATGTTAACTAGAAATTTCACCTTTTAATTTACTCACTGATTAAAATTTAAACTAGAGTTAGAGCTAATTAATATATTATTTGTAACTGATTGAAATAAATAACCACAAAAATGTTGATTATTTGACACAATGTAGATTTAATGATTAATTTATTCATTTTTCTAACAAAATTGTGAAATTTACTCCGTAATGACATGATTTATAATTAGACAAAGACTAAGTTAGAATTAATTACTACATTTTTGTTGAGTTTTGATTTAATTCAAATTAACTAATTAGTTTAGATTAGCTTAAAAGGGGATTGAAATCGGACCTGGGCCAAAATTACCCATGCCCAAACCCCTTCTCTATACACAAACACACCCAGCCCAATACACCTTTACCCGTNTGATCCAGCGGTCCTAAACTAAGGACCCCTAAGTATAAATCTGTCCAAACCCTACCCCCATACCCCATTCGAACTCTAAGCCTTACACCCCCCCACAGACCCTCTCTCTCTTCTGTATAACCAAACCCTAGCCGCCCTAGGATTCCCACCTTGCTCCGCCCACCGTAAATCGCCTAACGGTGGTGGACGACCACCAATCTGGACCAAATTTCACCCAGACCATCCTCTCTTTACCCTCAACCACACCCTACCGTTGGTTTCCTTAAAATCACGTCCAAAAATCTACAATTTTAGATCTAAAAATCTGAAACCCTAAAACCCCATGTCCGGCCGATTCAAGAGCAACAAATGGATCAAAGGTACATGAGTCAATAGCTCTTGATGATAGCTATTGATTCATGTGGGTTTGGATCATTTCCAAACACCGCCAGGATCCGTCCAAGTCTGGTGACTTTAATTTTCCGACCAAATCCCTTTAAACGGGTATCCTCTTTTCTTTTTATCTGTTTCTATCATATTACTACGAAGAATCATGTAAATATGGATTGTTTGGTCACTGTTGTTCTTTGTTTTTGTTTAGGTTAGACTTTTCTTTTTCTTATTATTCAGTCCCTGTCTGTTTCTTGTTTAAGCCAAGACCATGAATATTTCATCTTTGACAATTATTGTTCTTGTTACTGTTAGGTCTAGACTTTGTTTTCTCTTTCAAATTTCTTTCATTGTTCATGTTTGTTTCCTTAATGAGTTAAACTCTGTGACAAGCATGTTTTGGTTAACTCTTCCCGTTAATTAGTAATAGGGTTTCTTGACAATCATGTTTATCGGCGTAGTTTGATTTATCACTGTGTGCATTGTTTCTATAATCCCCTGCCTCGTTTGATTAGATTAGTTATTTGTTTTTGTTCATGCTAATAAGCATGTAGTTGTTAGGATTTACTATTTTCCTTAGGCATGATTGTCTATGTTGATTAATTGATTAGTGGTTTACTTGAGTTTGTTAAATTAGGATAGTCGATTAATTAGGCTAGTACTCGATTTTGAACCAGTGAATGGTCATGAATCAGTCTAGGTGACCAAATTTCTGGAAAAATACTTAGGTTTAACAGTTAATTAAGTCTCTGATTTTAGTCAAAGACAATTAGGTTTAGTTAACTGAGGTAAACCAATTAACCTAAGTCTAAGGGACTAAATTAATCAACCTAAATTAATCCACAAGCTATTAAACTAGAATAAGCACCTAATGATGAAATTAAACATAGTTAACTAATGAGTATGGTTGGAAACCAACTCTAGGAACCTAATCGACTAACCCTTAACTAACTAACCTAATCCTAGTTAAGAATGACTATTAATTAACTAAAGTGAGATGATTAGTATTAACTAACTAGAGTTAAGAGTAACCCCAAGTAAACCTAACACTGGTTACCTAAATCTAGACTTGTGAAATTAGATTTTTAAGGGTATTAGGGTCATTTTAAAGGCTGAAAGCTTCTGGAATAGGAGTAGATGTCCCAAAGGATAAGGGTGACAGCTGTCCTAGTTCAATTTCAGCTAATTTTGGATGAGGAATATTCCAAAGCATATCCCATCCCCAAGCCTCCTATAAATAGACCCTCCCTTTAGACTATTAAGGACCTTTTTTTTTTGGAAAAACTCGGGACACTCTGAAAAAGACTCTCTTCTAGCTGCTAAAAAAGACATAAATACTTTCCATTCGAAAACAAAAGGTTCCCAAAAGAAAAGTATTATTTGAAAAGAAAAAATCTGATTTCCTTTTTGAAAACAAGTCCACAACTAAATGGCCTAGCCCAGTTGCTATTTTTTTTTTTTTGGATTTTTGATTTCTGGAAGTTTCTTCAAACCTTTATACTCAAAGATTTCTGGGTTAATTCTTGCTGGACAGTTTGGTTTTGTCCCTAGGTTTCCTGTTTGCTGCTGCTGAATTCTCTTCCTTCTTGCTGATTGTTGTTCATACTTGACCTTTATTTGGTCGAGTCTTTTTGCTGTTTTTCTTCCTCTTTAAATGTATGTAACAGTGAACCTTTAGATAAAATTAATTGTGCTGAAATTGTTGATTAGTGTTGTGTTTATGTTAAGCTTGCATGAATCTGAATCTTCCTCTCCTCCATTCTTTATATAAAAACTGAAGTAAGGTTACTATTATTTGAATGTATGTATGTAATTCCTGGAATTAGTTTGATTATTTGTTAAGTTTCTGTCAATACATTTAGCATTTGGTAGTTAGATGTTAATTTTATATTTAGCATATTAAAGTAATTTGCATTAGGGTATATGAGTTTGATTCCTCAATAATCAAACCAACCCCATGATGAGTGCACAAACATTATCATGGTTGGCTGAAGTTTACCCCTCAAAAAGGTACAAAGTATGTAGTTAAAAAGGCATTAGAGTTGAGGAATCTGAACCTCTAAATGGTCAGGTTAATCCTCTAAAATGCCTAAATAATCAAAGTTTCTATATAGTTTAGAATTATGTTAGTAGTAGCACTAAGGTAGATGAATCTGACTCTGTAATAGTCAAATTCACCCCCTTGATAGTGCTTAAACAGTAGCTTAGGGTGCTGAAAATCACCCTTTATGGATAAGAAGTGGGTAATCAAAAAGGCTCCTAGGGAAAAGAATCTCAATCCCTTAATATGATCAGATTTATTCCCTAAAACATGCCTAAAAATCAAAGTCATAGTAAAGTATGAGTCGAAAGTCACAAAAGATGACCTCTATGGAATTGAATCTGACCCCTTTTATGGTCAGATTCAGTCCATAAAAAAGGCAGGAACCTGTTCTGTTAAAGTGGTGTAAAAACATCATCAAGGTTGAGTCTAACCTTCTTTATGGTATGACTCATCCTATAAATATCTGAAGGTCTGTTGTTACTACTGTCCAAATAACAAAATTTTGGACTTATAGTTTTAGATTAAAATATGCTCTTATTTGTGTTTCTGTGGTCATTGAAGAGCCTCAGTAAGCAAGTCTCCATATAAATTTAGACTTAGTTTTGTGTTGGCATTATGGGATTAAAATCTGACCCATTCATGGCCAGGTTCACACCAAAAAAAATGCATAAATAACTCTGCTTTTTTAGTATAGTTAAGCACAACATCATCAGGTTTAAACTTGACCTCTTTTCATGGTCCTGCTTGGTCTGGTGGATGCATAGCACACCCAATTATTTGGGGTGTTCCACAGATTACGAAAGAGGTCTCGCATGTACAACCTCAGAAGAATTCAATTCAGACAACTAGCTTGAAGTCGTCATTTTAGTTTTCCTTTCTTTTGAAAAAAGGTATTCGCATAGTAGCAATGATGTTGTAATTCTTCTACGTTGTAACCTAAACTGGACTGTACATTTAATTCTATTTAGTGCTCATACTGATTTTAGAAAAGAAGAATTTATTAATGTCAAACTTACTCCCTGTTTTCTAAAAGTAGCATGATGACAGTAGATAAAAATGGAGTGTATGTCCGAAATTAGCATGCATAGGATTTTACAAACACTTATTGATTTGGAAATAGCTATTTCCGATTTTAGTTGTCTTCAATATAAGTCAGAATTATTTAATTACTCTCAGTTCATTCCGCATCTTATAAATTTCCTGAAACCAACGTACACATATTTTTACGAATGAATTTCGATCCTAGTAACCTGTGTTTTAAACGACCAAATCTGAACTGGTAAAGCTGTTTGCGCTACATCCTTCCTTAAAAAGAAACCACAAAGCATTTCTAGACTACAAGTTCAAAAGCATTTAAAATTGGTATGATCTTGGTTTTAAGACTAATCTGTCCAAAACTTTAAATTTCATTTTTTGATAACTCACGCCCTCAAAAATCCCGTGATTTACTTGTGTTTAATCTGGTGAATCCTTAATACATATGAGTATGATTTTCCAAACAATGTCCCTCTGATAACTGGAAAACAACATTAAATGTGCAAATTTTCTCCTAATTACCATTCAGAGTGCAATGTTTCTGTTTATACCTGTATCTTGTAGTGTTTAGTTCAAATTACACAAATCCCTTCTTGTTCAATAGCCAAATTAAGATTGGCCCAAAAGAGTTGAAATAATCTTGGGCTAAAAATGGCCATAGCCCAAACATCTTATCCTTTAGACTAAGTGAATTTAGGTTCAAACAATCTTCCACATATCCTTTAGGTTGAAAAATACATCTTTAGGTTGATATTTGGAAAAGAATCAATTATTATTCCCAAATCACCATAATCTACACTCGGGAGTGGCAACTCATGCCCCCGACCCTTAACTCCGAAAATTAATAAAACGCATATAGCAACCATTGGTGCATTTCATGTGACGTGATTACCATGTGTTCAAAAACAACAAGTGTACATCATCGTAACTTGTCCAAGATAAATCCATAAAACGTCTTAATTGATTTTAAAACTAAAATGTTCCTTCAAAATAAAAAACATAGAGAATAATCGAACACCGCCTCGAAAAGGCACTGTAAAACCGTCATGACCATAGTCTTGACTACGTAATCTACACGCGGGTGCGACAACTCATGTCCCCGTCTTCAACTTTAAACTAATAAAAATCACATGTTGTAATTACGGGTGCATTTCATGTGGCGTAATTGCAATATGTCCAAAAAAAAACAAGTGCATGCCATCTTGACTTGTTTCAAGATAAATCCATAAATACTAAAAGCGGCTAAAAGTGAAAAAGGCTAAAAAGCACAATAGGTTTAAAATATGTAAATAATTAGATAATTAGGCCAAATATTAATAGTTAAGCGACCGTGCTAGAACCACGGAATTCGAGAGTGCCTAACACCTTCTCCCGGGTTAACAGAATTCCTTACTCGGATTTTTGGTCGCAGACGAATCAATACAGAGTCAAAATTTCCTCAGTTTGGGATTTTAAAACAAAACGGTGTCCCGGAGCATCGTCAAAAATTAGAGTGGCGACTCTGAAATAATAATAAGTTCCAAAACCGAATAATATCACTTTAATTGGAAAAACTCCCTTATTACCCTTACCGGGCGAAAAAAGAGGTGTGACAATAATAACCTTCCAGTCCGAAGAAGCTCCTGATCTCTGTCGCTGAAGTAGGGCTTGGCCAATTCTGAACTGCCTCAATATTCTTAGGATCCACCTCGATACCCTCTCCGGATACCACGTGTCCCATGAATGCCACATAATCTAACCAGAACTCACACTTAGAGAACTTAGCGTACAACTTTTGTTCTTACAAAGTCTGGAGCACCACTCTCAAATGTTGCTCGTGCTCCCCCAGGTTGCGTGAGTAAATCAGAATGTCATAAATAAAGACAATAACAAAAGAATCAATATGAGGCCTGAACACCATGTTCATCAAATCCATAAATGTTGCGGGGGCATTAGTCAAGCCAAAGGACATCACCAAGAACTCATAATGACCATATCTCATACGGAAGGCAGTCTTCGGAACATCCGAGTCCCGAATCTTCAGCTGATGGTACCTTGATCTCAAGTCAATCTTAGAAAACACCCCAGCACCCTGCAACTGGTCAAACAAATCATCGATACGCGGCAACGGGTACTTTTTCTTGATGGTGACTTTGTTCAACTGGTGGTAGTCAATACACATTCGCATAGTCCCATCCTTCTTCTTCACAAATAGCACTGGAGCACCCCCAAGGCGATACACTCGGTCTGATAAACCCCTTAGCTAACAACTCCTCAAGTTGTTCTTTCAATTCCTTCGGAGCCATACGGTATGGGGGAATAGATATAGGCTGGATGCCTGGAGCTAAGTCAATGCAAAAATCAATGTCACGATCTGATAGCATGCTTGGAAGGTCTGAAGGAAATACATCGGCAAATTCTCGAACTACTGACACTGAATCAATCGTCGTAGACTCGGTGGTGGCGTCCCGCACATAAGAAAGATAAGCCAAACAACCCTTCTCGACCATACGTAGCCTTCGGGAAAGAAACAACTCGATTGGCTGCACTAACTGAGGAACCTCTCTACTCCAATTTCGGCAACTCAGGCATGGCTAGAGTAACCGTCTTGGCATGGCAATCTAGGACATCGTGATAAGGGAATAACCAATCCATGCCCAGGATGACCTCAAAATCAATCATATCAAGTAATAAGAGGTGCGCTCTGGTCTCGAACCCACATAATGTAACCACACATGACCGATAAATCCGGTTCACAACCACAGAATCGCCTACATGAGTGGACACATAAACAGGAGTACCCAAGGACTCACGAAGAATATCCAAAAAATGAGCAAATAGGATTGATATATATGAATAAGTGGATCCTAGATCAAATAATACTAATGTATCCTTACCGCATATCAAAATAATACCTGTGATCACGGCATCTGAGGCCACTGCATCTGATCTGGTCGGGAAAACATAGAATCTGGCTGGAGTGCCGGATGACTGACCTTCACTCGGGTAGACAGGAGCTGGCTGAGCTCCCCTTGCCTGACCGCCACCCCTAGGACGACCCCTACCAGCCTGTCCTCCACCTCTGGGTGGCCGGACCGTCGGTGCTTAAACCATAGGCCGGTGACTCTGCTGCACTGCCTTGCCCCAAAGCCTGGGACAAAACCTCTTCATGTGACCTGGATCCCCACACTCATAGCAACCTCTCGGCACCATAGCCTAATGCCCTGAAGAAGTACCCTGAATAGCTGGAGGGCGGTAGGAACTCTCTGGCATAGCACTGAAATAAGAGCTGGAAGATCCCTTATGACCAGAATACCCGCCGGAGGAACCCTGAATGGCTGGTGGGCGATAAGAACTCTCCGGCATCGCGCTGAAATAAGGCCTCACCGGATCACCTCGAGGAGGTGGTGGGGGTGCTTAATATGGAGGCCTACTAGGCTGGCCCCTGCCGAACTGACCTTTGCCCCTATCTGGAGCACCTCTGAAATCTCCGAAAAATCGAGCTCTCTTATCCTGCTGTCCCTGCTCTCTGCTCCTCGATTGATAGCCCTCAATCCTGCGAGCAATCTCTACTACAAGATGATAAGGAGTCCCCATCTCCACCTCTCGGGACATGTTGACCCTCATACCTGAGTGTAGCCCAGCTACAAATCTCCGCACTCGCTCTGCGTCAGTAGGAAGTATCATAAGTGCATGACGAGACAACTCAAAAAACCTCGCCTCGTAGTCGGTCACTGACATCTGACCCTGCTCTAGCTGCTCAAACTGATACCGGAGCTCTTCCCTCTCAGAGGGTGGAATATACCTGTCCAGGAATAGCTGAGTGAACTACTCCCAAGTGATAGGAGGAGAATCCGCCAGTCTGCCAAGAACGTAAGATTGCCACCATCTACGGGCCCTGCCCTCTAGCTGGAAAGTGGTGAAGTCTATTCCATGGGACTCCAGTATCCTCATGTTGTGCAGTTTGTCCCTGCACCTGTCAATAAGATCCTGAGCATCCTCATGACGCTCACCTTCGAAGACAGGAGGGTGCAGTCTGGTCCATCTGTCTAATAGCTTCTGCGGATCGCCGTCCGCAGCTGTTCTGGGCTCAGGTGCTGCTACTGCTACTGGCTGAGCCCCACCCGCAGGCAGTGTACCCGGTGTTTGATAAACTGCAGCTGCATGTCCTGCAGCCTGCGCAGTAGGGGTTCGTGCTCCCCCTCCTACCTGGGATGTGGCCGGGTCCGCTGGAAATAAACCAGCCCCAGTCATAATATCCATGAACCGCATCATACGATCCATAACTTCCTGAAATCCCGGTGCCGTCATGAAGTCCAATGGGAAAGGATCTGCTGCGGGCGCCTCGCCCTACTTCTTAGTGATAGGATCCTCTGCTGGATCCACTGGCGGTGCAACTGGGGCAGCTCTGGGACGCCCTCATCCCCTACCTCATACTGGTGCCCTCCCCCGACCTCTGCCATGGCCTCTAACGGCGGGGATAGCGGCCCTTCCCGGGTCTGGAATATCGGTTGTGCGTGTCCTCACCATCTGTGAGAGAATAGAAGAGTTATATTAGCATACTATCAACTGCACGATAGAAAATGAATCAAGAGAGATTTCTTAACACCATATAGCCTCCCGAAGATAAATACGGACGTCTCCATACCGATTTGCAAGACTATATTAGGTTTCCCTGTAACTTGTGAGACCTACATAAACCTAGAGCTCTGATACCATGTTGTCACAACCCAAATTCTAATCCAGGTCGCGATGGTGCCCTAAACCATTGTCAAGAAATCCGCACTACTTATATAATGAGTCTAGTTTATTTTCTATTAAGTGCTTTTGTTATCTCAAAAATAATTTAGCCACTATGCATGGAATATAACACATATCAGGGCAATTAAGTTACGAAGACCAAAAATCAACTTTAATCAATTGCATCCCCAAAAGAATAGTCTACCAATATGTTTGCCAGGAACTAGTGTCACAAGTCTACAGGCATCTAGTAGAGCAGAATCAAAAGAATAAAAGAATTATCCTACTGTCTAAGAAGAAATAAACAGAATAACAAAAGAGAGACTCCAGAGTGCTGCTGAACGACCTCAAGAGAAGCAGCTCACCGTGAAGCCTCGAGCCACGTGAAATCAAAGACGAGCTCCGGACTGGTAACCAGATGCACCTGCCTCAGAACCGGTACAATTAAGTACAGAAGCGTAGCATGAGTACATAAAAAATATGTACCTAGTAAGTATCCAGTCTAATCTCGAAGAAGTAGTGACGAGAGGTCGACTTGACGCTCACTAGGTCCAATCAGTATATTTAGATATAAAGTTCAACATAATTAACAAGTACACATGAATAGTAAAACAATGAGTGTCGAGCATACTCACAAAACCCATTTACGTGACGAAAACTCCAACATACAATTTCAATTTGTCTTCCAAGACATATAACAGTTTAAAAGTTATGAATTATATCAAGCAGGTAGCATGCGCAATAATGTGTCAAGGAGTACGGTCTGAGCCAACATAAAAATAAATGTGCACTACCGAAGGGTCGAACGACGTGAACCATAAATGCATCTATTAACCTGCTGTGGCGTACGGGCCGCTCCCATGAGAGTAGTGGAAAGAATCACTCCGCTCGCAAAATATAAATTTGCAAAGCGGTCACACATGAACACAACATTTTTCTTTAAATCCTTTTCAAAAATAACAATTCGTTTGAAAACATTAAGTTCTATGATTTCTTGAAAAAAAGCTTGCGTACAAAGAAAATTATAAGGAATATAATTCAATTAACGGAACTCATAAGGCATGGAGTGAACCTAACTACCCAGACATAACAAGAATAGTCAGTACGCACAGACTCTCATCACCTCGTACGTATGTAGTCCCCACAAATAATGACACATAGTTAATTACTTCACCTATGGAGACAATTCCCTCATATAACGTTAGAAAGGAGACTTACCTCGTTTCAAGCCTACTCCCCGGGTCACGAATGCGCCCAAATCTCCAAATTCGTCGCCCAAGGACCCAAAACTAACCAAACATTATATAAATAAATCAATCTATGCTCAAAAGTCCAAAATTCCCCTATTTAAATAATTATCTCAACCTTGTTTGCGAAATCCTAAAATATACCCCCGGGCCCACATGTTCGGATTTCGGAAATTTTCAAGGAAAATAGTTCCCCATAACCTAAGGATCAATATTATATAGTTTTTTTGAATGATTCCATAACAAATTTCTTTTTTAAATCTTATTTTTCTTAAAACCCTAAGTTTTTACTCTAAACCCATGATTTCCACAATTTTTGTGTGTTAATTCACCCAAAACTCAAGTATAAATCTCACTTTCAAGTAGGAGTTAACTTACCTCACAATACTAGGTCGAATCCCCCTTTTGAAGGCTCCCCAAATCGTCTAAAGATGAAGAAAATGGCCTAAAATGTCCAAATCCCGCACTTAAAACAACCACACTGCCTCCAGGACTTTCGCACCTGCGGCTCAAGGACCGCACCTACGGTCTCGCATCTGCGAGCCAGCGCTCGCACCTGCGGAAGAGGAGAAGAAGGTCAGGCATCGCACCTGCGGAACAAAGCCCACATCTGCGGCTCTGCTTCTGCGGGAAAAGGCCCGCACCTGCGAAAATTGGGAATCCCCTCTACGGCCGCATCGTGAAGCTTTGACCGCTTCTGCGGTCTCGCACCTGTGGCTGGTCCTTCGCAGGTGCGGTTGTACCAGATCTGATCCACCAGCAGCTCTTTTAGAGCTTGGTTTGCCTCGCGTGATGTTCGAATGGCATTCGGGCCCACCCGAGGCCCCGTCCAAATACACCAACAAGTTCTAAATCATAATACGGATTTGCTCGAGCCTTCGGAACGTCCGAAACAACACTAAATCAAAGAATCATACCCCAAAACCAACTAAATCCAACTTAAGAACTTTAAGTTCTAGAATTCTCTTTCAACATGCTGAAACATACCTATACTACTCGGAATGACACCAAATTTTGCGAGCAAGTCATAAATGACATGACGAAACTATTCCCGGTCTTGGAATTCCATTCGGACCTCGATAACATAAAAACACGTTCCAAACCTCAATTTTTGAACTTAAAGAATCATATTTCACTATTTGGCGCTGAAACGCTCTCGGGTCATCCAAAACCCGTTCCGAACATACGCTGTCACGACCTAAAATCCATAAGGTCGTGATGGCGCCGGACATCATTGTCAGCCAAGCATATCATTAATTAATCGAAATAATTTAGGGCTTAAACATTTATGAAAAATATTTCCTTGCACTTTATTACATATTAACTATATAAAAATCTATTAAGTAAAACAATAGTTTGAATATTACACTTTAGCAAATATATCCCGACACATCCCTGGACCCGGTGTCACAAGTACATGAGCAATTTCTAAGAATTTATACAATCATCACAAAGCCTGTCCGAAATACAAATTGGACAAGGATGTTTAAAAATGAAAGTAAATACAGTACGTGGGAGACTCTGTCAGCTGCGGATCGCCTCCAGATGATGCAGCTCACCTAAGTCTCTGAATCCTCCACATTCCTATGAAAGTACCTGTGCAATAAAATGCACAGTAAGTGTAGCATGAGTACAAAAACAACGCGTACTCAGTAAGTTGCCTGCATAACCTCATAGAGGTAGTGACGAGGGGTCAAATTAGACACTTTCTAAAGGTCAATTTAGAATATTTAAGTGCGACACTAAGCATGATTATCATAGGCAATTTATTAAAATCAGTAATAAATATTATCAACTCCGTTCACGTTTAACACTTTATATCTTCGTCATATTAATAACAATTAATCAACATGGGTGATTTAATCAAATAACAATTAATCGATGGGAAGGAACAACTTCTTTCAAAAAAAATTAATAACTTTAAATCTCTGTCATTTCAATTGACAACTTAATATTTCAGGCCAGTAATCAGGCAAAAATCATAGCGACTACGCAGTAAATATCATGCGCAAGCAATGCCGAGGGTCGAACGGTGCGGACCAACAATAACAAACTATGCACTGTCGAGGGTCGGACGGCTCGAACCATAGATGCATCTATCTGCCCCGCTCGCGAATGGCTCATGGACGCGGTTATACATACAAATAATAAGGCTAGCCTGCTCGTGAATCATACCTGGGACTCAGGTGCTCATATGTATACATATTCACATAATAAATCCGTATTTTATCAAGAAAAGCAATTTTTCTCAGGAAAGTGGTAAAATTCTTCTTAAAGGAACATGAAATATAGCTTTTAAATCTTTGTTTTGAAACTCATTTGCCAAGTTTAATGATATTCCATAATATAACCCTACCAGGTATACAATTATCCACAGAGGAATCAATTCTCTTTCTAGATGATTAAGAAAATGAACTCTAGTCTTCTTTAGATATTCAATTACGATTTCGATTATATTAGCAGTTTAGTATTACAGGCAAGATTACAGGTACAACACGTAAGGCATGCTAGTGGGTCCTAGACTACCCGGTCATGGCATAATAGTAGCTACGCACGGACTCCCATCACCTCGTGCATACATAGACCCCGAAGATAATAGCATATACTTAATTAATTCACCTAGGGGGACAATTCCCCCTCACGAAGTTAGAAAGGAGAATTACCTCGCTCCGAAATTCCATAACCGGCTTCCAAGCCCTTCCGACGACTCCAATGGATGCACAACGCCCCAAAAATATCCAAACAACGACAAACCAATGAAAATATACTCTAATATTTGTAACAATTCCAAATTATATAATTACCAACCCCGCTTAGCGAAATGACCAAAATGCCCTCGGGCCCACGCGTCCGGAATCCGAAATTTCTCGAAGATATATTCTACCCATAGCTCCACTAGTTCAAATATACAATTTACTCTAAATTCCATGCTCGAATTCATAGCTAAAAATCCAAATTACCATTTTCTAGGTTTCTTCAATATTTTCCAAATTTTTCATGTTTAATCCATGCATATAACTTGTATAAATATTTAAAACGGGAGGAATTTACTTACCTTGTAATGCATGATGAAAACCCCCCTTTGAAGCCTCCCAAAATCGCCATGCCAAGATGAAAAATAGAAGAAATGAGCCAAGAACCCGTTTTTAAAACACTGCCCTGCCCAGTTCTGACCCCTCTATGCGATCGCATGAAAGCCTATGCGATCGCACAGGCCAAACCTGTTGCCTCCTCAATTCCTCCTGTGCGTTCGCATGCCCTCTCCCGCGTTCACATAGGACAAGCCCAAGAAGCCCCTAAGCACACCCTTGTACGATTTCACAACAATCCCTGCGGTCGCATAGGGCAATTCCCAGCAGCCTTCACAAATTCTTCTCTGCGATCGCAAACAACTACCCGCGATCGCATAAGCAAATTCCCAGGGCCTCCAATTCTTCCCCTATGCGATCGCATACACTGCCACGCAACCACACAGGACAAATCCAAGCAGCCTCCAAATCCTTCTATGCGATCGCATACCCACTCACGCGATCGCATAGAGTAAAAACCTGCTGCACTCACACCAGAAAACCAGTAACCCTCTCAAGGCAAAAATCGACCCGTTGAGCATCCGAAACACGCCCGAGGCCCTCGAGGCCCCCGAGGCCCCCGAGACCTCAACCAAGACTACCTACCAGTGCCAATACCTAATTCGAACTTAGTCGAGCCTCGAAATCACATCAAATAACATCGAAACCACGAATCGCACCCAAACCCCAACTTTATGAACTTAGAAATGTCCAACTTTTACATCCGATGCCGAAACCTATCAAATCACGTCCGATTGACCCCAAATTTTGCACACAAGTCATATTCAACATTACGGACCTGCTCCAACTTCTAGAATCGCATTCCGACCTCGATATCAAAACTGTCACTTCCGGTCGGATTTCTCAAAAACCTTCAAATTTCTATGTTTAGCCAAATGACTTCAAAATGACCTACGGACATCAAAATTCACTTCCGATCGCGCTCCCAACTCCAGAATCACCATACGAAGCTATTCCCAGACTTGGAATCCCAAGTGGACATTAACGTCAATGAAATGCGCTTCAAGCTAAACTTAGGAAATTCCTTCAAAAATGCGGACTTCCACAATATACGCCGAAACGCTCCCGGGTTATCCAAAACCCGATCCGGACATACGCCCAAGTCCGAAATCATCATACGAACCTGCTGGAACCTTCAAATCCTGATTCGGAGGTTGTTTACTCAAAATTCCAATTTTAGTTGATTCTTCCAACTTAAGGCTTCTGAAATGAGAATTTTCTTTCCAAATCAACTCTAAACTTCCCGAAATTAAATTCCGACCACACCTACAAGTCATAATACCTGAAATGGAGCTGCTCACGAATTTAAACCGTTGAACGACGTGCTAGAGCTCAAAATGACCGGTCGGGTCGTTACATTCTCCCCCACTTAAACAGACGTTCGTCCTCGAACGTTCTAAGAACTGCTCTGGAGTTATCTGAAATTACTGTTTAACACCCCGAGCACTTGCCCGTGCTACCACAACCCAGTTGGGTACATTAGCTTGATCAAATCTGAAGATTTCTTCTTTTATCCATATAATAAGCTCAGACCTAGTTCCAACACTTGAAATTCTCTGCCAGGCCTAGTTCCAATATATAAACACCGTATCAACCACCACACGATATACCAGAACATGACTGCATAACTTTGCTGAATTAGCACCATGCACCGCAAGGTTCATCATCTAACCACACTGACGTTCCCTGAACCTTAATAGCCAAAATTCCACGAATCTGATGCTCCCAATGCACCTCATGATATATATACATACATCCTGCTATAATGCTGACGACACCACCACAACGGAGGAAATGTGCGGAAATTCATACCCAACTGCAGAGTTATCAAATCATTGAATATCTCATCTTGACTAGAATCATCACCTCATTATGAACCTGAATAATGGTATTTGTTCTTTAAGATACACTTCACATAACCTTATCGCATTGATACCTGATCCGAAAATCTCGTCTCACCCAGTATGAACTACTCAGACAACAAATCACCCCAAACATGACCGACAGCCTCACATGATACCACATCGCGCCAATAGGTCATAACTCGAACATGATAATAATAAATGAATCAGGAAGGGACTATTCAACTCACGCAACTAATATGAAATTTTCTCAGAAAATAGGAAGTAAAACATAAGAAAATAAATATAGGAACCTTACTCAACATCACACTGTTGCGGCGTGCAACCCGATCCGAATAATATACCCGTGGAGACGTGTCACCCGATCCACACATAAAATGTACATAAGAAGATATATATACGGAGCTGGTTTGCTCACTATCACAAATTACTGAATATCGATCATAAGCACGCATGTGCATAATACCATCCTGGGGAGATTGATAAAGCCGTATGCTACAAAACTCAAGCACAACTGAGGTATGATATATATATATATATACACTCTGGATCTCAAGAGCTATCCTGCTCACATAACATCCCCACTACGCGGGACCTCAACACATAGGAAATTATCAAGCCATTTCACAACTCACACGGCACAAATCACAATATCGCATAAATTTGACGAAGACGGAGCAACATCTACTGTTCTAATACTTTTCCATGAAAAGCGCTCTACTGAAATGAACATGCCTGGCTCATACGGAGCCCATAATCATATTTAAATCCATCCACAAACATCGAGTCTACCTTGCTCGCACCAAACTAAGCTAATAGCTTTTACCTAGGTCCATATTAACCAACTTTCTCTCATAATACTCAAGAACAACCATCATAGCCGGGACAAACACCCCCACAATCCATAACCAAATGAACTGAACGCCTTCCACGCATAAATTCTCAATTAAGCAATATTGCATTTCTTTAAACTCAGTCCAAATCTTCAATCCATCAAGTGACTACATGTCACACTTTATACAATCTTTTTGCGGTCATGCTTCCATGACCTTCCACACAAAGAAGCAAGTTTGCCCATCTATAACACCGACCACACTAAGGCCACAAAGCACATCAAGAACCCATGACCAGGGTACAAAGCCTCTTTCACCGAATATCGATCTCAGGTGACTGAAGATAACACTAGCTTACTCTGAACTTTCAAATCACTTTTTTTTATTGCTCCTCCGAGCTCATGACATCCTTATCATCACCGAATCACAATCTCGATTCTTACTCCCAATTACATACTGCTTCCCGCAATTAACATGCCAATATGAGGTAGCGCAAGAATTCCATCATAACTTTTGAACCACCAATAGGGTGAAAACATCATCATATAGAAACCTTTTACTTAACTAAATTCAAGAGTACCATCTCAACACACGAGTGAATTCCCACAATCACCCAACATGCAAATCCTTAAGTAGTAGTCTATACCACCATAACCCTTCCGGGATCCGCCTACACCTGACAGGCTATAATACTTGAATGCTCCCACATAAAATACATTACGACGGCTGACAAGCCCCGCACACACCAGCACAAACCACATGCATAACTTAATCACACCGAAGGAACTGATCACTACCATAAATGTGCCATTTCAACCATGGCTAATCAAGTTATTTACTTTTAATCATCTTCAATTGCCTCAGGAATAATAGCAACTTCCTTCAACTCATAGCAAACTCAACCCTCACTCATCCCGAGTGACCTTGATTCACGAGACTATGCTACCTAAATCCCGCAACCCGTCTCATACCCTCCTGATAATCTTTCTACAATTCAGAGTTTATTTCTCTCACTCCTGCAATACTATCCTGCATGCTGAAACATATCATAGAACATTCCAACCATCTTTTTTTTCTCAGAAATTACTTTGCAAAAGTTTGATTCTCGATCATACTGCTACCTGAAACCCTTAAATGCCGCGTTCTTAACTTTTGAATTCACCAGGACCGCTATTGAGAGTCACCCACTCTGACTGGCCCCGAATACAATCAACTCCAAGGCTCTTCTAGCACATGACCACCCTTCTCCTTGAAGCACGTGACTAAGTCACTACCCTGACAACTCACCTATGCCTTAAGCAAAATTCTGAATCTTCCAAAGCCTAATCCTGACTCGACATGGCCAACTTTTGCACACATTCATCAAATCCCACGCACAATCACCATTTTACTCCTTTCCCTTAGCTGTAATAGCTTTCCAAGACGCCGAAAATCCGCAACCCTATGATAACATAATCCTGCAACCCAACTCCAGATGGTGGGACTCCCCCCACTTAGCCCGAAGCTACTCCTTGTACCACTCTAGACCCTACCGAGATCCTTTCTCCTTTGATAACACGATCTTACTCAACCAATCCGTCCAATCCTACCAAATTCTCTTGTTAGCACTCCCTAAATACTCAAACTCTCTACATCATTCACACATTCTGCCTCCTACCGAATAGCCACTAGAACCTCTCACAGAGACTTGCCAACCATGCCACCGCTAACCTATTCACGGGAGATAAACCACCTGTGGAAATCACCCGCAGACACCTTCCAACGATGATGAAATGCACACTCTCTGCGACTTCAATACCTTATCCTACGCCCTGCTTCATTTACCAACTTTACTAGTATGTCTGCTCCTCATGGACATCCATTAAAGGCGCGACAATATCTTCAAATTCAAAGGTATGCTTCCGCTCCCCCACTTTGCGACTGCTCGACTTCCTCTTCTTACACCTGGCCTCCTAGAAATGGAACCACCGCCTAGCCTCACGGTCTCTGCCAACCGCATTCTTCAGTACTTCTTCTCAATACTCTGACCCCATGCAACCAAAGAAACCATAGCACCGCCAAACTTAACACATTTCATTCGATCAATGACGACGACTTCACGTCACAGGTGCATATCCCACCTCGTTGAAGACACCAAGTCTTACTACTTTACCAACCCCAACCAGACCATTCATAATCCAAATGCCTTTCCTCTGTCGGAACTAAAATACCGAAATCTCGAAATCACATTCAAAGAAGACCTCCCTTCAAACCATTCATCACCCCCAGCATACGGGCAAGCATTCTATCCTCATATCGACATCGCGTGATAACCAATTGCAAGCATCATCACTACCTGAGCATAGCCTTAAGGCTACCAGAAACACAACTACTGAGCTGAAACAACATATTATTCTTTTGCAGGACCATAACAACAGCCCCCAACCAATTACACATGGAAACATCTCAATATACATCCGTAGCACCATTTCAATTCCCCAAATTTCTGATTTATGGCAAGCGCTCTCGACGCATAAGATTTAGTAGGAATAAACTTAGGCATAAGCCTAAAGGAATCGAATCGCACGATGAGGAATCAATAAGGAAAGTACTCCTAACAGCCTTGTAGCCTCTCGAAGATAAGTACAGACATCTCCGTACCGATCCGCAAGACTCTACTAGACTTGCCCATGACTCGTGAGACCAAAGGGAACCTAGAGCTCTGATACCATGTTGTCATGAACCAAAATACATAAGGTCGTGATGGCACCGGACATCATTGTCAGGCAAGCCAATCATTAATTAATCGAAATAATTTATGGTTTAAACATTTATGAAAAATATTTCCTTCCACTTTATTACATATTAACTAACTAAAAATCTATTAAGTAAAGCAATAGTTTGAATATTACACTTTAGCAAATATATCCCGACACATCCCAGAAGTCACAAGTACATGAGAAATTTCTAAGAATTTATACAATCATCACAAAGCCTGTCCGAAATACAAATTGGACAAGGAAGTTTAAAAATGAAAGTAAATACAGTACGAAGGAGACTCTGTCAACTGCGCATCGCCTCTGGATGATGCAGCTCGCCTAAGTCTCTGAATCCTCCACATTTCTATGAAAGTACCTGTGCAATAAAATGCACAGCAAGTGTAGCATGAGTACAAAAACAACGTGTACTCAGTAAGTCGCCCGCCTAACCTCAGAGAGGTAGTGACGAGGGGTCAAATTAGACACTTGCTAAAGGTCAATTTAGAATATTTAAGTGCGACACTAAGCATGATTATCATAGGCTATTTATTAAAATCAGGAATAAATATTATCAACCTCGTTCACGTTTAACACTTTATATCTTCGTCATATTAATAACAATTAATCAACATGGGTGATTTAATCAAATAACAATTAATCGACGTGAAGGAACAACTTCTTCCAAAATATTTTTAATAACTTTAAATCTCTGTCATTTCAATTGACAACTTACTATTTCAGGCCAGTAATCAGGCAAAAATCATAGCGACTACGCAATAAATATCATGCGCAAGCAATGCCGAGGGTTGAATGGCGCGGACCAACAATAATAAATTGTGCACTGCCGAGGGTCGAACGGCTCAAACCATAGATACATCTATCTACCCCGCTCGCGAATCGATCATGCGAAGCGGTTATACATAAAAATAATAAGGCTAGCCTACTCGCGAATCATACCTGCGACTCAGGTGCTCATATGTACACATATCCATATAATAAATCTGTACTTTATCAAGAAAGCAGTTTTTCTCAGAAAAGTGGTAAAATTCTTCTTAAAGGAACATGAAATAAGCTTTTAAATCTATGTTTTGAAACTCATTTGCCAAGTTTAATGATATTCCAGAATATAACCCTACCAGGTATACAATTATCCACAGAAGAATCAATTCTCTTTCTAGATGATTAAGAAAATGAACTCTAGTCTTCTTTAGATATACAATACGATTTCGATTATATTAGCAGTTTAGTATTACATGTAGGATTACAGGTACAACACGTAAGGCATGCTAGTGGGTCCTAGACTACCCGGACATGGCATAATAGTAGCTACGCAGGACTCCCGTCAACTCGTGCGTACGTAGACCCTGAATATAATATCATATACTTAATTAATTCACCAAGGGGGACAATGCCCCCTCACAAAGTTAGAAAGGAGACTTACCTCGCTCCGAAATTCCATAACCGGATTCCAAGCCCTTCCGATGACTCCAACGGACGCACAACGCCCCAAAACTATCCAAACAACGACAAACCAATGAAAATATACTCTAATATTTGCAACAATTCCAAATTATATAATTTCCAACCCCGCTTAGCGAAATGACCAAAATATCCTCGGGCCCACGCTCTCGGAATCCGAAATTTCTCGAAGATATATTCTACCCATAGCTTCACTAGTTCAAATATACAATTTACTCTAAATTCCATGCTCGAATTCGTAGCTAAAAATCCAAATTACCATTTTCTAGGTTTCTTCAATATTTTCCAAATTTTTCATATTTAATCCATGCATATAACTTGTATAAATCTTAAAAAGGGGAGGAATTTACTTACCTTGTAATGCATGATGAAAACCCCCCTTTGAAGCCTCCCAAAATCGCCATGCCAAGATTAAAAATAGAAGAAATGACCCAAGAACCCATTTTTAAAACACTTCCCTGCTAGTTCTGACCCCTCTATGCGATCACATGAAAGCCTATGCGATCGCACAGGCCAAACCTGCTGCCTCCATAATTCCTCATGTGCGTTTGCATGCCCTCTCCCGCGTTCGCATAGGCCAAGCCTCAGAAGCCCCTAAGCACACCCTTGTACGATCGCACAACAATCCCTGCGGTCGTATAGGGAAATTCCCAGCAGCCTTCACAAATCCTTCTTTGTGATCGCAAACAACTACCCGCAATCGCATAAGCAAATTCCCAGGGCCTCCAATTCTTCCCCTATGCGATCACATACACTGCCACGCTATCGCACAGGCCAAATCCAAGCAGCCTCCAAATCCTTCTATGTAATCGCATACCCACTCACGCGATCGCATAGAGTAAAAACCTGATGCATTCACACCAGAAAACCAGCAACCCTCTCAAGGCAAAAATCGACCCGTTGAGCATCCGAAACACACCTGAGGCCCCCGAGTCCTCAACAAAGACTACCTACCAGTCCCAATACCTCATTTGAACTTAGTCGAGCCTCGAAATCACATCAAACAACATCGAAATCATGAATCGCACCCAAATCCCAACTTTATGAACTTAGATATTTCCAACTTCTACATCTGATGTCGAAACCTATCAAATCACGTCTGATTGACCCCAAATTTTGCACACAAGTCATATTCAACATTACAGACCTGATCCAACTTCCGGAATCACATTCCGACCTCGATATCAGAACTTCCACTTCCAGTCGGATTTCTCAAAAACCTTCAAATTTCTATCTTTAGCCAAATGACTTCAAAATGACCTACGGACATCCAAATTCACTTCCGATCTCGCTCCCAACTCTAGAACCACCATACGAAGCTATTCCCAGACTCGGAATCCCAAGGACATTAACGTCACTGAAAAGCGCTTCAAGCCAAACTTAGGAAATTCCTTCAAAAATGTTGACTTCCACAATATACGAACCTGCTGAAACCTTCAAATCCTGATTCGGAGGTCGTTTACTCAAAATTCCAATCTTAGTTGATTCTTCCAACTAAAGGCTTCTAAGATGAGAATTTTCTTTCCAAATCAACTCTAAACTTCCCGAAATTAAATTCCGACCACACCTACAAGTCATAATACCTGAAATGGAGTTGCTCACGACTTTAAACCGCTGAACGACGCGCTAGAGCTCAAAACGACCGTTCGGATCATTACATACGCCCAAATCCGTAATCATCATACGAACCTACAGGAGCTTTCAAATCTAGATTCCGGGGTCGTTTACTAAAAATGTTGACCGAAGTCAAACTTGGCCTTTAAGGCTAACCTTAAGGAACTAAGTGTTCCTATACCACCCCAAACTCCACCAAATCCCGAACTTACCATCCCTGGAAGTTATAAATCAGTAAAAGCAAATACGGAAAATCTCATTTAGGGGTACGGGTTTCCAGAACACAAAAAGATCGGTCGGGTCGTTACATTTAGTTTTATCTTATCCATATAACATATAGCATGACCATATAAATTATTATTCAAAAACTTTATCATCTCAAAAAATAGTTTAGTCTTATTATTTTATATCTATACATTGAATAATTTTTCTTTTTTTAATATATATTTTAAAAAATATATATTGATATTTAATTATTTTAAATTCAATTCAAAAAAAGCATCATCACATTGATTTATTTCTCTTATTCTATAGATATAGATTATAAGTACTAAAATATGGAGTGCCAATAACATAGCACACGGATAACTAGATGATTGAACTGTGAAGAATTCATGAAATTTGTGAAGATTCATAAGCAGAATGATCAAAGTGTACATTTTAATTAATTGAAGGTTAAAAATACTTTACAAGTGTTTCTTCAATAAATGGAGAATAAAAAAAAATTCATAGTGAGAGCGTCGCTGGAACGCTTTAACATCATATTTTGGATGGTTGTTGTATATCGTTTATAATGTAACGTATTCAGTAGCGAGTCCGCCATTTAGGATGGGGTGGTATGGAACCATCTAGGTTGGTATAATTAACATATATTTAGAAATTTTCTTAAACTAGATTAAATATTTGATCCTGCCACCCCTAGTCGCAAACTAGACAAAGATGCCAAGGCTAGTAGACTTTTTTGAAAGCTTTTCTCGTGTGTAAAATTCAAGTTCGAATTTTTCTTGAACCTTGTATGACTTTTCCTTTTTCATTGTAATTTTTATTTTCTTTGTCCCAATCATTTTCCGTTTTGGTTACCTCCCAATTTTTTATTTATTTTATTATTCTTTATATTTGTCCCTCTATTCTTTTATTTTATATGTTATTTTTTAGCAAGAACACTCTAAAAATCATCCAAAATTTAAAAATTCCATATATAAGATTTTCTCATAATCTCAAATCTTTTCGTTGTTTTCTTTCAAAATAAAAAAAAAACTTAGGGTCTTGATAGGAACTTTAGATTGAGATCGAATTTAATTTTTATAATTTTTTTATTATAATATAAAAACTAGTATTATTCTGTGATTGTTAAATACAATATAAATCTCTTTACTATTATATATGATGATATTTCGCAAGCATTGCCGAGAAAAATATGAGATTTATGATTTTAATTTTAGGATCTTGTAGTTTATCTAATTTTGCATTTACTTATGTTGTATAATTTATTTATTGAAGATATTTTTTTTATTTTTCTTATTCTGATTGGTGGAATTCCCTTGTTGAAGATATTATTTTACTTATGTAAATTTATTTTTAGCATACAAAAAAAAGATGTAGTTCCCTAGTGAAAATATTGATTTTACTTGTATTATTAATAATAAAGGTGTGATTCTTTCTTTAAAATGTTAATTACATTTGCTTCTTGATGCTTGAGATGTAATTTTCATACAACAATAACATATGCAGTGAAATCCCACAAGTAGAGTCTGAAAATGTATGGGGTAAAATTAGTTAATGACAGCTGGACGGATGAAGGAGTAACACGTGGAATGTGCGTCAGTAAATAGCTGGCACCGGATGCAAGCACAAAATCAGTTTTGAACGAATCCCGAAGACAGAGCAGCCAGAAATAAAGATTCAAACCATTGTTATCGGATAACATTCAATGGACAGCCGTTACAGAGAATATCTACATTTATAATCAACTGTTATGTGCCCATCAATGATGATTTTATTCTCATTCAAGATGAGCTTGATTTGAGGATCTGGTCTCCAGAATCAAGCTATAAATAGGAGGATTAACATCCATTATGGAGATACGAAAAGCTCTATACACAAAGGATGTTCTAAAACATAAATACCATACAAGAGGGGGGGTGATTTGTGTGGTGTCTGATTTTCGCATACACTAGTTATAGAAGGACCAAGTTCTTCTATGTGTTCCAACCTATACTGTTTGCGGAATAATAAATACAAAAAATAAAGAACACAAGGATTTTACGTGGAAAACACCTGGCTCAAAAGGTGAAAAACCACGACTTACTTTCCAGTAGGATTTTGCCAAACATTCCACTAAAATCACTGAGCCAAAAACAGCATTTACAAAAACTCTTTGTAAACCTAGGATTAAC
>ML344570.1:0-27902 GCA_005239505.1 Nicotiana paniculata | reverse complement strand
TGCTCATAAAATGTAAGGTATATCACATGTTAAACTATGCAATTTAGTCTCGCATCAATAACCTCCACGTCCTGCAGTGTGATGGTGGCCTCGCCAATGGGCAAGTGGAATGTGTGCGTCTCCGGTTGCCACCGCTCTATCAGGTCCGTGACCAAAGACCAATCGAGCTGCAACCGCCCGATCTCCAAAATCCTGTAGAAGACCGTATCCTGTAGGTGCCTGACTACATGTGGATGGAGAACTTTGCCCTTCAGAAAGTCCCACATGTCGTCCACTCTTCTGGCGCGGAGAGTCTGGGCAGTAACTCTCCCTCCCATATGTGGGCAGACATATGATCGCCCTGTAACGACAGTAGCTCATCGCTGGAAGGTCCGGGATGCATAGGTGGCACCTCCTCTACTATATGAACATGTATAGCGCGGTTTATTAAGGCGTTATACATATAGCGCCTTAATAAACTGCGTTATACATGGACGTCTAATCAGCTTCCTATATAGCGTCATTTTAAAGGGCGCTATATATAGTTTGGTCACTAATTTTTGTTTACACTTATTTCGGTCATTTGAGTCCAAAAAGATCACATTTAGGTTCCGGGCTCATTTTCTCAATAGTTTTTATATTTTTATACTAGTTTTTATATGTATATCAATTGGCCAAACCCCATTATAATATTCTATTCTTTAGTATATTTTTTTGTGTCTAATTTATCGTCCACCAGCTTTGTATTGTTAGTTTCCTCATGCACCATGTTATTTCGATCCTGACAATATTGACAAAGAGACGTGAAATTCGAATCTGAGATTGAAAGACTTAAATGTTTGGATTTGCACTGAAATCTTAATTCTACCATAATTAAAATTACTTTTCTTGGCGATCTTGGCGGAAAACGAAAAGTTTTTCGTTGTGGAACTGAATTCTTGGTCGAAAATGTCTCTTCCATATTTGATCTGGAAGAGAAGTCTTGTATTTCGATAAATTGAGGCTTCTCCTCACATAACTAATCCTTTTCTTGGAAGAGAAGTTTTAGAAATCCATAAATTAAGGATCTTTGCTTCTCAAAACAATAACAATATTCACAATGCAATCATTAAGAAATCACGTTTAGAGGGAGATTTATATTTTAATATTTTCTTTTATATTATTATTATTTTTTAATTTTCTCTCTTATAAATGTAAGTCAATTAACCAAGCCGCTTTACATGATAGTCTCATGTGTATGCCTAATTTATCGTCATGGAAGTTATCTTTGTTATATTTTAATGCCAACAAGTGGTATCAGAGCCAATGGTTCAATCGAGGTTGAAGATAAGTTCAAGCGAGTTCAAATCAAGCAACGACTAATTTGACGATAATGGATTTTTTTATCAAAAAAAAAGTTCAAAGTACCACATGTATTGATAAAACTTTCATCCATATTTTCAACATTCGTGCTGCAGTATCTTTAAAAGCAAAACGTCATTTTTTTACCCACATTTATAGACTCCAATATTTTTAACATCTGCTCACTTTTAACGCATAAAGCTCTAATTTAACCCGTTTTTATTTTCAATCATGGCAAACAGTAATGATGAAGGTTATATGAAAAAGAATGATAAAATTTTATTAGGAAAATTCAGGCCGAATAGGAAAATTGTTAGGATTTGCCCTGAATTCTACCATAATTAAAACTACTTTTGTTGTTGGAAAAGAAAAAAAGTTTTTCTTGGTGGAACAAAATTCTTGATGGAAGAGTCCTCTTCCATATTTGACTAATCCTTTTCTTGGAATAGAAATTTTGTTTTTTCATAAATTGAGGCGTCTTATCACGTGATAATAGCAAAACTCCCGCAATGTAACCTTTCTGAGATTTTTGTTTAGGAGAGACTATTATCTCAAAAAAATTATTTTCTCTTTTTATATTAGTGATAAATCATATGTAGGTCGGTTGACCAAATCATAATAAATTATTATGCCTAGTTTAATATATTTTTTATTTCCTCTAATTTATTGTCTCTAAGATTTACCTTGTTAGCTTTCGCACAATGCCTTGTTATTTTGATCCTAACACTTAAAGAACCTTAAAAACTGTGTTGAGTGTGTGATTAAAGGATACTGAAAGCGAACGGCCACATAAACCATCGGGATGGAAACAAACAAAACTTGCCAAGTAACAACAGCTAGTACTGCAAGATTATAATAAAAGTTTGTGGTAGCTGCAACAGCAAAAATCTAGTCGAATGGGATATCAAGATCAACAATACTCAAATCTGATGAGACCTGCAATAATGGGATGGGAAAGTGAAAATGTAGCAAAATTAGTTAGGTCCTTGAACATACTTATTATCATGTATTTTCTTGATGGTCACGTTTGAGAAAGTAGACATTAACTGCAGATCAAAGTAGATATATATATTTGATACAAGCGTGGTCATTATACACAAAATTTCAGAAGATTGATTCGACTAGAGGAGAGACATACTAGAAGCAGAATATATAACAGGCAATGACAAAAGGCAAATTGGAGAGAGAACTTCATGTAGAAAAGCTAACCAGACCACATCGAATGCAGGAAGAAAATCAACTTGATGCATCACAAGTAAGACACTCTTCCCAGAGAGAGCTTCCATGATGTATTCCTGCAAAGAATGAATTGAGCTTGCAAATGGCAAGAAATGATAAGAATCACATCATTGAAGAAAGCGATGCTCACATTGAATAGGCTTGTAGCTGTATGTGCATCTACAGCACTGAACGGGTCATCCAACAGATATATATCAGCATCATGATACAGTGCACGAGCAAGTTGAATTCTCTGATTTTGTCCACCGCTAAGATTGACTCCTCTTTCTCCTATTTCCATGAGATCACCATAAGGTAGTTACTCAAGATGTTTTAACAGTGAACACTTGTCCAAAGTTTGCTGGTACCTCAGGCTATTCAATGGAGAACCAAACAAAATATTCTCTCGTATTATCCCTGTCTGAATCCATGCTGATTGAGAGATGTAGGCACTTGTTCCGTATACTTGAACCTGCAGATAATAGAAGTATTAAGGATCAGCCATAGACACTAAATTTTTCTCAAACTTTGAGTGAAATAAACCAAATTATCGTTATGCCTGAAAATGAAAACTTAATCCTGCTTCTTATTACCTAACCAACTAGGAAAGAAGGAACCAGCCACTACAACTTACTGTTCCTTGTATACTTGGAACCACTCCCAGAATTGTTGCCAGAAGAGTTGAATTTCATGACCCAACTTCCCCACATATAGCAACCTTTTCACCCGGTTTAACCTCCAAATTAATATTTCTGAGTGTTGGTTGCAATGGATTTCTTTCCATGAGAGATTAGCTGCTTTCATGAGTACAGAATGATCTGTGCTTCTGATGTGTTTTTGTCTCAAATTTGCCATTTCCAGCTCAGATGCCTAAAGGAACCTGATAATCCTCTCAAAGGCAACCTTTGCTTGAATTACCATACCAATAACATCTGGAATTGTTCTAACAGGATCCTGAACAGGCGCAAAGTCGCTACAAATGTAAAAACGTTGCTTGCGTTTAGCTGAATGCCAAGGAAATAACAAGTCCCAAAAGTAGCAGCAGAGACCAAAACAGGAGATGACCAAAAAAGGAAGCTATTGTACGATCTACGCAACTGAACTGCCGATAACCACTTTTCTTCTACTTGCCTCAAATTCTGGATAACATTTTTGAAATGGGCTTCCCATGCATATAATCTTAGAACCTTCATACTAACAGAGCCTCTGAAATAGATTTTAGCCTATCGTCTTGTGCAACCATCAATTTGGACTGGAACTTATGATGTAACTTTGCAAGGGGAGTATTGCACAGCACAGTTAGTATAATCACTACCAAGGATGCAACAGTTGCAAGCTCAACGGTGCAAAAGAGAATTATAAGTGCAAAGCAGAGCTGGACACTTGTTGACGTCCCTTTTTCCCGGGGCCTGCATCTCACAATGTAGGTAATAATTTACAGGTTGACAATTTAGAGCGCTAGGATTCTCGTACCATCTATTTGGTGATCTCTAGTTCTTTCGGCGCATTATAATTACTTTACAGTCTTCAGTATTTGCAGACATGCAGTGTTTTCAGTACTTCATTAGAGGCTTCATAGACTAGAGTAACAGTTAGATAGAGTCACAGGCTTTTCATGTTAAGCAATGTTGGCTACATATATACTTCAGACTTATGTTAGTGTTTCCGCACATTGATTTATATCATTCAAACTTTCAGTATATCAGCATATGTTAGTTTATCTTCTGCATTCAGTATGTTATGATATCACATGTTGATTCAACCAGCCAGTTGGTTCGCTCGATCGCATGTAGGCAGGCACCGGGTGCCGCGTTACGTCTAGGCCCAAGTTCGGGACGTGACAACTTAAGTACCCCTCCACGTGGGTAGTAATAGTGTCCTCGGGCCCAGGGACTACCACGTCCTTATCGTCCTAATTATAGTCCTCTCGAACCACGAGAAGGACGTCTTCGGTCACGGAGCATATGTACCTTGATGCTTGATAGAAGTCTATATTTATGCAATTTAGACACGATTTACACTCTAATTTAGCCGCACTTTATTGATATTTGAATGCTAAAAGATAACAAAATGCTCTAATTAAGAATTTTATACTTTGCAGGAGCCACTCCGAGCTAGGAGGAAGCTAAAGAGTGTTTTGGAGTCAATACACAGCGTGGAAGGCCAATTGAAGGTTAGCCCGGTCGAAAAGGAGCAAGAAAAGCAAGCGGCGAAGTTCCCTCCAGGTGCGCGGCCGCGAATTTGACCGCGAATTGGGCTGCGCACTAGAGGCAGAACACTGGATGAAATCCGCGCGCAAATCCGCTGTTGAATCCGTGGCCGCAGACGGGCAGACGGAGGCCAACAACTCAGGGTCAATTATGTAATTTTTAAGACGACTAACTGTTACACCCCGTAAGTTTAACAACCTTGATACCATTATATATATTGACATGGTATTTTGAGGGGAACTTTTTTTTGTAAAACAGTTAAAAGAAAATAATTTTATATAGTTATTAATATTACCACTTTCAAATATGCTTTAAATTTTACACATATATAATATGAGAAAGTTTATGAAATTTTTCTTATTGTAAAAATAAAAATTATTTTCTCATAAGAAAAGAAAGCTATCTTTTTACCATTTTAAGAATTAAGCGTACGAAAATTTGTACTTTTTTTATGAGATTAGGAAAATTATAAGTTGAGAAAATATGTGCATTTTTTTACATGGATATTTTAATAAAATAATAATTTATATATTAATTTTATATGGTACCACATGACCACGATGGTAAAATATATTATAGTAAGTTATATAAAAGGCTATTAAAAATAAGTAAAGTTTTAAGTAATTTGAGACAATTCTTAATTATGTGGGTAATTGGTTAATTACCGGGTAACGGGACACTACCTAATTACCTAATAAGCGGGTAAAGATTAATAATTTTTCCCCCCCCACAACGTGGCAATCACCCTTTACACTTAAGTCACTAAGCATTACAGATTGTAAGGTGTCACACTTTGAGAAAGAAGTGCGACACCAAACTTAATTATGGGGCCACCTAAAGAGAGTTGAATAATAACTACAATGTGATCTATTCTCAAGGTATTTGTAGTTTGCCTATGTTTGAGCTTTCAGTTTCATAGACAATGAAAGTACTGTTATGTTAAGTAAAGGTTTGGAAATACAGTTAACAAGGATAGCATGTAGCGGATGTAAATTATTCTCTTTTTATTTTGACAAATAGAAGTTAATCTTTCTTCATCAAACTTACCGTATACGTTCTCTCTTTCATTGATCTATTTTTGGGAAGTGTTCCCTGTTAGATTAATCTTAATCTCTTTATCTTCTTACAAGAATTCTCATAAAAAATCCTACAATCAGAAAAATTAGAGATTCCTACATGATTTCAATGAGATTCTTTCAAGCAATTCTTACAAGATTTTAACCAAACTTCTTGCAACCAAATAATTCCAACAAGAATTGTTAGAACCGTAGCAACGTAAAATTTTATGGTTCTAAAGGAGTATGGTGCAACCTTTTTCATGAACATCATACGAATATTTTCTACTTCAGGTATGTTAAGGTCATCCCTTATTTCTTTTTGGCGTGATCCAAATTATACAGAAGAAATGAGCAAACACACAATTTCCATAAATTACTCTATTTATAGAAATACTAGGGGTGTCTATATTCTTGACTCCCCATGTGAATTATTATTATCTTCTGTTCATGGGTCCCAGAAAAATACGTATTTGATAATGTTCATCCGAAAGGCATATTGATGTTTATGGTATTCTAAGAAAATCTTATGAACGTATTTCTTATGCATTTCATGCATTTATACATGTACATTGACCCATGACTCAGGCGGCGTTATATACGCGTATATATGTATGTATGTATATGTATATATATATATATATATATATATATATATATATATATATATATATATATATATATATATGGGATATTAGAAAGGTTATGGTGTTATATACGCACCACCACCTGATCAGCTGATATACATTGATGATTTTCTCACAGTGGCCGAGATGATATGATGGGATGACCTCAGAGGCTTAATGATGTTATATACGTACAGACCTATGCATTACATGACATTTGTATGCATATGCATGACATTATAAATAGTTCATGATTTTTACAGAGCTATCTAGACTTACAGGTTGATCATATGTGTCTTTAATTAATGTTGACTTATTATTACGTTTCAGTTCTGCATTACATACTCAGTACATTATTCGTACTGACATACTTTTGTTGGGGACGCTGCATTCATGCCTGCAGGTATATATAATCAGTTTGACGAGCCCTCATAGTAGACGAGATTGCCATTCAGCGAAGGATCGGTAAGACTCCACCTCATTCGGAATGCAACCAAATCTATGAGTCATCGTGTCAGAGTTTTACTATAGAAATATGGGTAGGCCGGTACCCTGTCCCATTTGATGTCAGTAAATCTTAAAGGCTTTGTACACAAATGTTCAGTTTGCACAGTATGTCAGAGTCCTTAACGGCCTATATGTATTCATGTTTTATGAACGATAGTTTATTGATACAGTGTTTCCCACTTACAAGTTGTACATTACGAGTTCTGGCCATGTTGTCCCATGATAGTCAGAAAGAAAATAAATGAGTTACAGAGTGGTTCGCTCGGGCCAATGCGGCACCGGGTGCCAGCCATGCCTCCCCAGGTTCGGGGTGTGACACTAACCTAAACCTATATGAAGCCTAATTTGCCTAGAAGAGAAAGATAGTTATTTTTAGGATATTTTGGTGGCAAGAACAAGAGAGAGAAGACGGAGAATTTCCTAGGAGTTTTCATCTTCTTTTTCTTACTTCTTTTGTTGATTATGAGTTGTTATAGTAAATTTTTATCCATTAGTATCAGTAGCTAAACCCGTCATCTAGGGTTGATGGAACCAATTGTTGGATGAAGTCTTGACTCTGTTTTGATATAATTGAGTCGTTATTATTCTATGATTGTTCAACTATGTATTGTTTTGTGATTAATTGAAAGGGCCCTTAATTAATCGTGTCTAGTTACCTTGTGTTGCTTGAGAAAGAACACTTGGTTAGATTGTTGTTGAACAACACCACTTTCGGGTAAGTTAAGAGATTAATTACTTGAATTTAAAAGTGGGATTGGAGATAACGAAGTTTTTAGTGGGATAACTCTGAGTTGCACAAATTGCTAACTACAGTAGTTCGAGAGAATGCTTCTAGTAGATTATCGTAATTGATCGAGAGATAATTACGGTAGCCCAGAACTCATAATCCTCATAGAGTATTACGGTGAGATTATAGCTAACGTGTCAGGAATTAATCCGGCAATTGGGAAAATCAATAGCCCTAGATCCTTTTACCAATGAATTCAACTTTATTCTTGATTACTGCTAATTTTGTTATCATTGTTCCTTAGCTAAATAAATTTCACTTATTATCCATTAAAAATATTGCATCCGAAAATTATCTGAGCTTATCATTAGAATTGTTAAAAGTTATAGTAAATAGGTTAGTTCCCTGTGGGATTTGACTCCGGACTTGAACCGGATTATATTTGCAGCACTGCTTACTCCTTTTTAGAAGGCTGAGTTGGGCGTGATAAAATTTTGGCGCCGTTGCTGGGGAACTAACCGTGTTATTTACTACAACTTAGAAGAATTGTGAGGATTCTTAGTTTAGATCAATTTCCTACGGTGTTAAAATTTTTCCATTGAAATTCTCAAGTTTGAACTCTTCTGTGACTCAGGTGTATGACTAGAATCTCTTTGAGGACTGGTGAACTTTTTGAAGGACTCTCAGATCCCAAGAAAGCATTCTGGGCATTGAATCGAGACAACAAGAAGAACAAATAGTTAAAACAAAAAGACCAACTCGAAATTGAAATGGACAACGTGGACGACATCAACAGAAACAATCAGAATGATCGTGTTGACCCAAATTACGGAGTAGTGGCACCTCTATTGCTGGAAGCTGCTCTTTATGATTGGGAACAACCAACTGCAGATAACCTGGCCACCGCCATTGCTATTCCTCAGATACAAGCGGAGACATTCCAGATCACCAACAATATGCTGCATTTGTAGCAGAATAAGGGACTGTTTTTCGGGTCATACATCGAAGACCCACAACAATATCTGAAGAACTTCCTGTCAATTTGTGTCACTCAAAGACAACCGAATGTGACTCCTGAAGTAATTAAGCTCTTATTGTTCCCATTCTCAGTGACTGAAAAGGATCAAACTTGGCTGAATTCGCTCCCAATAAACTCCATTGCTGCTTGGAAAGAACTAGTCAAGCAGTTCTTAAACAAGTTCTATCCTCCCAAAAGAACTGCAAGGCAAATTGATGAAATATTGCAGTTCAAGCAGAAACCGACTGAGATCCTGCAAGAAACCTGGGAAAGGTGTAAGGGTATGCTAGTAAAGTGCCCACACCATGGAAGATCAGATGTTGGGATAGAGATTCTACATGGGTTTGGCAGATAGTCTGAAGGCCAATGTAGACGCTTCAGTTGGGGGTGCATTCTTGAGCAAAACATTCAGAGAGTGTAAAATTCTTCTTGACAAGATGTCTCAAAATTCAGGATGGATGACGAGAGGTACGACACTCACTCCAATAGTGCATTATGTGGCTCTTGACCCTAAAAATTCCAATGAAGAGAACATAGCCACTCTCATGACCCAGATAAGCTTACTGACAAAGAAAATTGATGAGATAGGTACAAAGCAAGTGCACATTGTTGATACAACAAATGGAGGCTTGTGCATTCCTTGCATAAACCAGTCATATGTGTGCTCGTGGAGTGGAGAGAATGACAATCAGGGCTTCAGAGAAAACATGAATTATGTTAATAATTTCGGAGGTCAGAGGCAAGATGGGCAGCAATTGGGACCAACACCAAACCAACAGTACAGACCAAACCAACCACAAAACAACCCCAATCCAGGAGGCGCACGACCACAAGGTTAAGTCGTGCCTTATCAAAGGCAGCAGGGCTATAATCAGCAGCATCAACAACAATTGGCCTACCAACCACCTCATCAACAGCAGGACAACAACATGATAGAAATCAGAGGCATGCTATAACAACTCATTGGGACAAATGGTAAGATGCAAGAAAAGTTAGCAGTACATGATTCGGCAATCAAAGGCATTGAAACTCAATTGGAAAAGCTGTCTATGTCCTTGAACAATCGATCACAAGGAACATTGCATGTAGATACAAATATTAACCCAAAGGAGCAGAACCCAAATCAGCTAATGGCAGTAAGTCTCAAGAATGGAAGAGATTTAGACAGAGAGTAAGAAGTTGCTCAATCTAGGAGAGAGACAACGCCAACTACTCCAGTTACATTAGAGGCGGATGAGTCAACAGAGCTCACCGAGGTTGTAATTGAACATGCACAGGTTGAAGGGGGTAAGGAGAAGGAAGGTGAACAAATCTCAAAACAGGTGGTAGAAAAAGCTTCCAACAAAGAAAAGACACAAAGCAGTGGGCAGAGGTTGACTCCTGCACCATTCCCTCAGTGAATTGCAAAGAAAAAGAAAGATGATTAATACAGGAAATTCATGAAAATGCTTCGACAAATTCAATTGAGTATTCCACTGATGGATGATTTGAGGGAAATGCTAGGGTATGCAAAAATGATGAAACACCTGATGTCGCAAAAATTTGACTTCCAGGACCTGTCCACTGTAACTCTGACGCAGACCTGCAACGCGGTAGTGACAAGACATATGGCTCAAAAAGTGTCTGATCCACGTAGTTTCACAATCCCATGCACCATTGGGAGTTATGCTTTTGATAAAGCATTGTGTAACTTGGGAGCCAGTATAAAATTGATTCCTTTGGCAATCTATACAAAACTGGGCATTGATAGAGCTAGAACAACCTCAATGTTGCTGCAACTGGCTGATCGCATAGTTAAAAGACCGACAAGAATTCTTGATGATGTGCTTGTTCAAGTGGGGAAGTTTGTATTCCCTACGGACCTTTTTATTCTTGATTGTCAAGTGGATAAAGAGATACCCATCATTCTGGGAAGGCCGTTCTTAGACACTAGGAGAGCATTGATTGATTGTAAGACTGGAGAGTTGAAAATGAGGTTGAAAAATGAAAAAATAATATTCAACGTTAAACAATCCATGAGGAGACCCAGCGAATTTGCAAATTGCTCGCTAGTGGAGGCTGTGGATGTGATACTGCAAGAGGAGGATGAGACCCTTAATGTCAGGGATCCGCTAAAGCCTATTTGATAAATTTGGAAGAGACGGATGGTGAAGGGTTGGCGGAGTGGGTCATGGCTCTCGAGGGTCAAGGGTTCTAGAAAAGTGAACCTCAGTTCGAGCCCCTATGCTTAGAAGAAAGAGCAACACCACCTGCAAAACCATCAATAGAGGAGCCGCCATAGTTGGACCTGAAACCGCTTCCAGCTCACCTCAGGTACGCTTTCTTAGGGCTTAATTCTACTTTACCTATTATTGTATCATTTGGTTTGTTATCTGTGCAGGTAGAACAACTCTTGCATGTGTTACAAGAATGTAGACTGCCATTGGTTTGACCATGGCAGATGTAAAGTGTATCAACCCAACCTTTTGTATACACAAGATTCTCTTGGAAGAGGGGCACAAATCTTCCAGAGAGCATCAATGACGGTTGAACCCGAATATGAAAGAGGTGGTGAAAAAGGAAGTGATCAAGTGGCTAGATACGGGTATCATCTTCCCCATCTCTGACAGCAACTAGGTCAGCCATGTTCAGTGTGTGCTGAAGAAGGGAGGAATGACGGTCGTACAAAATGAGAATAACAAGTTGATCTCGACTCGTACAGTCACGGGGTGGCGGATTTGCAAGGACTATCAGAAATTGAACACAGCCACCCGGAAGGAACATTTCCCCTTGCCATTCATTGACCAAATGTTGGACAGGTTAGCTGGGCGGTCTCACTTCTGTTTCTTGGATGGATATTCGGGGTACAACCAAATCTCAATAGCCCCTCAAGACAGAGAGAAAAAATCCTTCACTTGTCCGTATGGCATCTTTTCCTTTCGGAGAATGCCTTTTGGACTTTGCAATGCACCGGCTACATTCCAGCGGTGTATGTTAGCCATTTTCACTGATATGGTTGAAGACATTATGGAGGTGTTTATGGATGATTTATCCGTAGTGGGGGATTCATTCGAAGATTGTCTTCACGATTTAAGAAGAGGGCTCAAAAGATGTGTGGAGACATGTTGAATTGGGAAAAGTGCCACTTTATGGTACAAGAAAGAATAGTCTTGGAGCATCGAGTGTCCAGTAAGGGAATTGAGGTCAACCATGCTAAGGTCGATGTGATTGAGAAGTTGCCACCGCCCACTTCGGTCAAGGCAGTGAGAATTTTCCTTGTGCACGCAGGGTTCTACAGGCGATTCATAAGAGATGTTTCCAAGATTGCTAACCATTTATGTAAAATTCTTGAAAAGGATAAGCCCTTTGTGTTTTCTAATGATTGCAGGTTGGAATTTGAGGAGCTGAAGAAGAGACCGGTAATTGCACCCATTATTGTTGCACCCAACTAAGAGCAACCGTTCGAGCTCATGTGCGACGCTAGTGACTAAGAGTAGTCTTGGGGCAGCGAAAAGACAAGATGATGCACCCAATTTACTATGTAAGCAGGACGCTCAGCGGTGCACAACTCAATTACACCGTAACGGAAAAGGAAATATTGGCTGTAGTGTTTTCCTTCGACAAATTCAGGTCGTACTTAATTGGTTCATAAGTTATTATTTATACTGACCATGCAGCAATTAGGTACTTGATAGCAAAGAAGGAGTCAAAGCCACGCTTAATCCGTTAGGTTCTTTTGCTACAAGAATTCGATCTAGAAATCTGTGACAGAAAAGGGATGGACAATCAAGTGGCAGACCACCTCTCAAGGTTGGAAGGATCTGAAAAGAAGATGGAGGTTGAAGATATAACAAAGACATTCCCGTATGAACAATTACTCGCTGTGACAATGGAGGAGACACCATGGTATGCTGATATTGCTAACTATTTAGCAAGCGGTATTGTACCTTATGAAATCTCTTCAATTCAAAAGAAAAATTTCATTCACGATTGTCGATCTTATTATTGGGACGAACCTCTACTTTGTAAAATATGTGTAGATAACATGATCCGGAGGTGTATCCCCGAGAAAGATAAACCTTCTATTTTGCAGGCTTGCCATGCTTCATCATATGGTGGACACTTTGGAGGAATGCGGACAGCGGCAAAGGTGTTGGAACCGGGTTTGTATTGGCCAACTCTGTTCAAGGATGCCCATGCTTGGGTAAAACATTACGATGAGTGCCAAAGGACATGCAACATATCTCGGCGTCACGATATGCCAATGACTACAATTCAAGAGGTGGAGGTTTTTGACATGTGGGGGATTGACTTTATGTGGCATATCGTCAGCTCGTATGGTAACAAATACATATTGATAGCAGTTGACTATGTCTCCAAATGGGTCGAAGCGGTGGCTCTCCCAACCAATGATGCAAAAGGGGTGACAGGCTTTCTAAAGAAAAACATATTTACACGTTTTGGCACCCCGAGAGCTATAATCAGTGATGGTTGAACCCACTTTTGCAATAGAGTGTTCGCACGGCTGTTGGAAAAGTATGGAGTTCACCATAAGGTGGCTACACCTTACCACCAACAGACGAGCAGGCAAGTTGAAGTATCCAACAGGGAAATCAAAAGTGTCCTGACAAAGATAATGAATACGACAAGGACTGATTGTGCAAAGAAGCTGGATGATGCATTATGGTCGTACCGCACATCATTGAAAACTCCAATTGGTATGTCACTGTTACATCCTGCATTTTCGTACGTTAAAGTTTCATCTTAAGTTAATCGACATAAGTAGGGGAATGAGATTTTTTTTTTTTGGAATTATAAGTATTATGCTATTTCAAACAAGGGATAAGTAAATTCGTGAAGGTGAGTGGGCAAGCAAATTGAAGAAAACAAGTGTATTGGTAAAAAATAGACATTACACGTGTAATATCTTGGATGACAAAGCAGTATACGTGGAACAATGGAAGGGCGATAACTAGATGAAAGCTTGGAAAGAGGTACGGAGCAAAGAGGTACGGGGAAAACACCCACGAGATAATTAGAAGCGGAATCTCCGGTCTAATCGAGAAGTTTGAGAGACACGGTCAGAATGAACCAGGGCAGAATAAAGGACAGATTCATAGATCTTCAGTCAATGAGATAAATGTTACAGAATCTTCACGCAATAGTTACGATTACCTATTGTAAAGTTACATTAATGATATAAATATTCATTAATGCTCAATCATTAATTAAAGTAGACGTTATATTAAGAAATTCCACATAAAAGGGAGTAAAATCTCACGTGTATGGACACCTTTGAACCACTACCGAAATATACTTACTTTTATGTTATCTTGTTGCTTTCTTGTTTACAAGTCTAAATCCTATTATTAGATAATCTATTTTGTTATCAGTAGCCCGAGTACTTCTTAAAATAGCTTTGACTAAGAATCCAATTCTTTGGTTAAACAAATTGGTTTCGTTACCGGGAATCTGATAATCTTTGTTTTTTCTCGAATAACCTTTATCGAATCATGTCGAATACCAACTAAAACAACCAATAAACAACTGGAACCCCAGTTCCATCGCCTCAGGGATCCACACGAGGTTCAAGGGACAACTCCCCAGAAATATCTACAACTCACAACAGTGATCAAATTAGAAACGAGCAAACAGGAGAACAAGACCCTGTGAAGCAGATGGTTGGTGAATATGTGAGTGAAGCTCTTAAAGCTTTCATGAGGGGGCTACCAACTGTGACACCTACGCCTCCTCCAAACAACACCGCGACTATAGAAAATCCACAATTTAGACTAGCAAATTCAGGAAGTAGAGGCACTCTAAATGAGTCACTTGAAGGAAGACCAGGTATGTCTAATAATTCAGATCTACAATCTTTAATACTAACCTTGCAGAAACAGGTGAAAGAACAAAATGATCGCGTCGAGAAAATTCCCGGAGTACCACCTGTCATCAAGGGTATTGATATTGATAAATATTCTCAACAACCCTGGAAGCCAAGTGCAGCACCTTTGCCGGTTTTCAAGAAATTCAAAATGCCTGGCATACCAAAGTATGATGGGAAAATTGATCCACGTGATCAAGTTACTGCTTTCACCACATGAGTAAAAGAAAATGACCTAATTAAGAAAAAAATTGAATATGTGTTGGTCAAAAAGTTTGGGGAGACACTCACTAAAGGAGCATTAACATGGTATTCTCTTTTGCCCGAATATTCTGTTGATTCTTTTGTTGAGCTTACAGATTTGTTTATAAAAGAACATTCTGGTGCGAAAAAAGTGGAAAAGAGAACGGAAGACATATTCAAAATAAAAAAAGGGAGATACGGAGTTGCTTCTTGAATTCGTAGATAGGTTTCAACGTGAAAGGATGCTTCTATCCAGAGTACCTGAAAATTGGGCAACTATGGATTTTTCAAGTAATTTGAACGATAAAAGCTCTGAAGCTGCGAGTAGACTCAAAGAAAGCTTTATAGATTTCCCAGCTACGACATAAAATGATGTTTATAACAGGTACAACACCAAACTACGAATTGAAGAAGATACTATTGCCCAATCAAAAACAGAAGACAGGATGAGTTCTAGACGTTCTGAATCAGAAAGGAAAACTGGCAAAAACAGGTACGATCTGTACATGGGACCTTCGGGACGAGAGGATCGTTCCAAATTTGAAAACCCATGGCCTGATCACAGACCGTCATATAAAGATTCGAGCTCATTATCATCAAGATCTAGAAAGGATCGATATGAACGAAGTAGAGGTAATGCAAGAATTGGAGATTACAATTTCAATGTAAGTACTTCCGAATTAATTACATTATTAAGAAATATGGGTGATAAAGTTCGTTGGCCCAGAGAAATGAGTTCAAATACAAACAGAAGGAATCCATAATTCTGGTGTGAATTTCACAATGATCATGGGCACAAAACATCACACTGCAGATTATTGCAAGGTGAGGTAGAACACTTCTTAAAACAAGGTTATCTAACCGAACCTTTTTACTGAAAAAGGTAAACATGCATATATGAAGAATAGGCAGGAGCCCCCAAAGCCACCATCTCCGAAGAGAACTGTAAAGGTGATCAATGGAGGAGATGAGGTAAATGGCATAACTTATACTTCAGAAAGAAGGATAATCAAGTTCACAGTGACCGACGGGAAATGGACTCGTGAAACTTTAGAGGCTGACAACATCTCATTCGACGACTCAGATGCTGATGGATTACTTCTTTCACATAACGACGCACTGGTAATATCTCTACTTATACATGACACTAACGTGAAAAGAGTATTGATTAATCCAGGCAGCTCGGTCAATATCATTTTGCTGAGGGTTGTGGAAGAGATGTTAATGGGGGACTGTGTAATTCCAAAAGCACGTTTCTTGTCCGGATTCGACAACTCTACTGTCATAACAAAAGGAGAAATTGAGCTTAATACCTATGCAGATGGCGTCGTCAAGGAAACGAAATTTCAAGTTATAGATACAGATATGGCTTATAATGTAATCATGGGGAGACCATGGATCCATGACATGGATGTATTACCATCCACCCTGCATCAGGTAATCAAATTCCCTTCCAGATGGGGAATCCAGGAAATTCAGGGTGATCAGCAGACTTCAAGAAATATCAACTCAGTGATGTATTCCAATAAAAAAGAAATAGCGGAGGAATCAAAATTCGAGGGAGCAACTCGAACATACACGGAAGAAAATGATAAAGACACGGTGAATCAAATCACCACGGATGTCACATCAAGACATACAGACATGGATTCCAGACCTGATGTTATTCAAGAACCAGAAGAGAATGAAAATATCAAGATAACGACTGAGGAGCTCAAAGTTGTTCCACTGTTCGAGCTTAAGCCTGAGCAAAAAATCCACATAGGAGCAAGGCTAAGCCTGACCAGAAGAGGTAAGTTAATTGAATATTTAAAAGTTAACGCAAATTATTTTTCTTGGTCCCATTAAGATATGACAGGTATTCCCCTAGAAGTGATGACTCACAAACTAAATGAAGACTCATCCTTCGTACCTATCAAGCAAAAGAAAAAAAGCAGGGATCGTTCAAGAATCAAGTGATCGATGAAAAGGTACAGAAACTCTTAAAAATCAGTTCAATACGTGAGGTAAAATATCCTAATTGGTTAGCTAATACCATAGTGGTACCTAAAAAGAACGGTAAATGGAGAGTATGCGTAGATTATACTGATCGGAATAAAGCATGCCCAAAAGACTCATTTCCATTACCGCACATAGATCAAATGATTGATGCCACTACATGTCATAAATTATTAAGCTTTCTAGTTGCATATTCTGGTTACAATCAGATAAAAATGGACCCCTCAGACGAGGAAAAACCTCCTTTATTACAAACAGGGGGACTTATTGTTACAAAGTCATGCCTTTTGGCTTGAAAAATGCAGAGCCGCGTATCAAAGGCTAGTGACCAAGATGTTCTAGGAACATCTGGGGAAAACAATGGAGGTGTACATTGATGACATGTTGGTAAAGTCAACGAAGGCAGGAGATCATTTCCAACACCTCTCGACTACTTTTGAGATCCTCCGCAGGTATAACATGAAGTTAAATCCAGAAAAATGCGCCTTTGGCGTCGAATCAGGTAAATTTTTGAGTTTTCTTGTATCACATAGAGGCATTGAAGTAAATCCTGCTCAAATTAAAGCTATTGAAGAAATACCTGATGTACTAACGAGCAAAAAAGAAGTTCAAAGATTAACAGGTAGGATTGCAGCTTTAGGAATATTCATCTCCAGATCTTCAGAGAAGAGTTTTAAATTCTTCTCAGTACTAAAGAAGCAGAATCAGTTCGAATGGACTGAAGAATGTCAACAATCTCTTAAGGACTTGAAGGCTTATCTATCGAATCCCCCACTACTATCTAAACCAAAGGAAGGGGAAAGGTTATACATTTATCTTGTTGTGGCAGAAATAGCCGTAAGTGCAGTCCTGGTAAGGGAGGACAAAGGTAAGCAATCTCCTATCTACTATGTAAGTAAGTCCTTTCTAGATGCTGAAACTAGATATCCTCATCTAGAAAAATTAGCATTGGCTCTAATCATGGCAGCTAGAAAGTTAAGACCGTACTTTCAGTGTCACCCAATTATTGTTGTAACCTCTTATCCTTTGAGAAACATTTTGCATAAGCAAGAACTGTCAGGTAGACTGGCTAAATGAGCAATAGAAATAAGTGAATATGGCATAGTCTATCAACCTAGGACTGCAATAAAGTCTCAAGTTTTAGCCGATTTTGTCGCAGATTTTCACACTAGCTTAATTCTTGAAGAAAGTAAATACAAATCTTTACCGGAGCTAATCCAGGAATATGGAATCTATTCACTTACGGCTCTTCTAATATCAAAGGAGCCTGGTTGGGAATTGTTTTAATACCACCTTCGGGTGAAAAGATGAGGCAAGCTATTAAATGTTATCCCATTACTAACAATGAAGCAAAGTATGAAGCTGTTATTGCAGGACTCGAATTAGCACGAGAACTCTTAATTGAGCAGATCGTGATAAAAAGTGACTCTCAACTAGTGGTGAACCAGATGCAGGGGACTTATACTGCTAGAGAGACTTGAATGCAATAATATCTGGAAAAGACACGAGTCCTGGTGCAGCAATTCCAGTCATGGAAGATTATGCAAGTGCCTAGAGAGGAAAATGCATAAGCGGATTGTTTAACCAAAGAATTAGATCCTTTGACCAAAGCTATTTTTAGGATGAACACGGGTTTCTGATAACCAAGGCAAGACTGATTGTAAGTAATAAAGAAAAATCAATGAGATTTACNACTTCCGTAGCTAATGAACCCGTGGGTGTGATTTGTCGTGCCTCTTTGCCTCATACCTCTTCATAGAGTCCCGTCCAGCTATCGTTTCTTCATTTCTCCACGTAGACTGCTGAGTCATCAAGATTTATTACACGTGTGAAGCTCTTTTTTACCACTTACCATATATTTATCGATCAATATTTGGTAAGTGGATACTCATTTATGGCGGGAATATTTTGCCGCTGCTTCACTCGAATCACTGCATCTTTTTCTGTACGTAAGCGTCGCTTGTCACTTCCATTTAATGCTTATGCCACGTGGCATTTTCGAGTTTGTTCTGCAATTGTTCAGTGCCTTTTAGGGATTTTTTACATCTGCATCAGTCTTGCATCAGTCACGAAGTGACACCTTCAATTATGGCTTTCACATCATTGTTTTTTCCCATTTTTGACAGTTATATTCAAGTATAAATACCCCCCTTTTCTTTTCTTTCACGAAAAACTTCTAACTTTCAAACTTTATTTGTAAAGAACGTTTTCCTTGTCTTTGTAGATATGTCTTCTTCAAACCAATCTAAGAGAGTCATAAACGTAGATGGTTTGACTCCCTCTTCTGCTCCAACACGGAGTAGGAGAGGCGGCAGGTTGAGGAGTTTAGGTTCTACTCCTTCAAGGGGTTCTTCCTCTTCTCAAATTGCTTCTCCGCCATCTTCTAGGTCTTTAACTTCTCCAAGGGCTAGGGCTTCTAGATCTTCGTCCAAAGGTAGAGAATGTCACGAACCTTTGCGCGAACTGAGGGTCGATGAAATAGTACCTGCAGAGTTCACCTTTGCTAGGGATAGTCAGGCCCTTAGAGATCAGGTTTCTTCATTATCATCTCTTGATAGTGTTTACAAGTACCCTACCCAACTCACTGAAGGTTTAATTCCTCCTATACGCAGGGACTGTCATTGGAGTTCCGATTTTCCTGTAATCGTTCCAAATAGTAATCAAAGAATAACGTCTTACAAGACGGGGCATTCTTTTTTTTTATACATATCCCTTTACATTAGGGTTCAAGCCTCCTATTGATCCAGTAAGCATCGAGTTCTGTCGATTTTTCAAAACTTTCTTGGGACAAGTCGGTCCTCTTGTATGGCGAGTCGTTGCATGTCTTAGATACTTGGCTACCTTAGCTTCAATCCCCTTTACCTTTCATCATCTTATTCACCTCTATTCCCCAATGTTGTTCCATCAGGGAATTTTTACCTAGCTTCTAGGAGTAAAAGGGTGTTAGTGACTTCTGAAGATGATAAGGATAGAGGTTGTTTTCTTCGGTATGTTGTTGTTCCTACTGCTGGTTTAGTAGGTGAAGAGAATCTCCCCTTCCCTGAGAAGTGGAATTTTGCACGTGAGTACATTTGTGCTCACATTCCTTCCTTTTTGCTTTAGATATTTTATCAATACCGTAGTTGTTTCTTCTTTTTGCAGCAATCATGGGAACCGTCGAGAATGTATCTGATTTAAGAGATTGGGTAGAAAAGCTTTTGTTAATTTCTCCATTGGAAGAACGTTTGTGGAAGTACCTATCTGAGAGGTTTGGTTGGATAGTTAAGACTCATGGTAAGTGAAGTTCTTATTTGTACTTGCTTATTCCTTTGAACATTATTTAACCCTTTCCTTTTGACAGGGTTTCCTGCTCGTGGAGTTTCTGCATCCGCGTCTGTTCCCAAGTTATCCCTGGCTCAGGCCCAGGAGATCATTTCAGGCTCTTCTTCTTCAAAGAGAAAAGCAGGTGGGTCAAGGACCTCGGGAGAAGAGGAGGAAGAGGAGGGCACATTGGTCCATAGGTCACGCAGAAGGAAGGTGGTCTCAGACGACGAGTCTACACCTGTCATCGCGCCTTCCGTGCCTGAAGTTGGACTTTCTGCCTCCGAGGATGGTACTCCCTCTCCCCTGCAAGAATATGTTGGCCAATTGTTCCGTGAAGGCTTTGGTTCTGTTGCTGATGAAGCTCCCTTGGATGTTCTCTCCAACTCTTAGAGAACTCCCTTCAACTGTTCTAGTTATTTATCCTGTTCCCGTGGATATTCCTGCTCCTGTCGTTGCTCTCTCTCCCATGGCTTTTTCGGCCCCTCAGACTTCCTCACCCGTGGCTCCTGCATCTCTACCTACTTTTGTGCCTTCTGTTACAGAAGTAGGGTCTTCCAGCAGAGAGATGAGGCAGGTGATGATAGAAGTTGCAGCAGAGGGTAGTCTCTTTAAAAAGTCTGGCCAGCTTGATGTGTGGTTGAAACTATTGATAGGCCCGACAGAGAGAGCTAAGTTGGACAGCCACAGTTCCCTTACATGGGCTAATGAATCATACATACTTCTTTAAAGGTGAAATGCATTTTCTTGTGCTCATTTTTGTGCATGTATTTACCATATCTAATTGGCTTTCTTTTGCAGATCAATCTTATTCGCACGGAGCTTATAAAAAGGATTTCTCATACGGAGCAGGAAGTAAAGGAGTGGCATGCTGAAATAGGTAACTGGAAAGAACAGTATGAAAGCTTAAGGCTCGACATGGAAGCCGTAGAAGAAGAAAAATGTACCTTGGAGCAGCAAGTGAGGGTCATGAAGGCAGATTCGGCTATGGAGAAGGCATCCTCTGATCAGGCAGACAAGGATAAGAGTGTCCTAGAGTCTTCATTTGCGGAGCAACTGTTTCGTGCCTCTGAAGAGGTCAGGAGCTTGAAGGCCTTACTAGACCAAAAGGAGGAATATGCGGGCGAACTAGTGCAATCTCTTACTCAGACCCAGGAGGATCTCTGTACTCTTTGGAGAAAGTCCAATTCTTGGAAAGGTCTTTCGCTCCTTTAAGGGCCTCTAATGATGCTGCCGTGACTAAGAGGGATGAACTAAAAGCTGAAGTTATGCTTTGGGAGAAGGATTACGAAGCTCTTGAAGACAGGGAAGTTGTCGATGTTAGTTGGGCGTATATGAACTCTCGCCTCGACACATAGACTGAAATGAGCCGAGAGGGTTTCGACCTTAATGCTGAAATTGCAAAAATCAAGAAGTCCATTGAGAAGGCTCAACAAGGTTAGAATGTCTCTTCACCTGAAGGTGAGGCTCTTGCTGCTCAAGTCTCTTCGTCCCAAGCCGCTCCTGCTCCTTCTGCCGGTGAAGTCAACCCCCCTCCTGATGAAGTTTAAGAAGTTGGTTCCTCCTTTTTTTTTTCTTTGTCTCAATTGGTGGTTAACCCCAGTCCCATCGAGGGTAAATTTGGATCTCTTTAAAGTCCCCAAATGACAACTCAGAGGCACCTTAATGTATAAGAAACTCTATATGGCTAAGTTAATACTTAGTTTTTACTTAGCCGTTTTAATATATTAATGCAAGTATGACTTTTGTTTTCCGTTGAGTTTCTGTTTCACTCTTTAAGTCTTTTGCATGCTTTATTTTTTGAGGTTTTAGTTTTACCTCTGAGTTTTGCATATAGAATGCTTTAGATTACTCGTACCTTTTCGTAATAGGCACGGTGTCATATTAAATGTGTGCCTTTTTGTAGTAGGCATAATTTATGGAAGAGGGCCCTTTTTTGATCGACACTTAATGAAGAAGACGTCTCAACTTCATAAAGGTGTAATAATGCAATAGAGTGATAGGAAATTTTCACATGTTTAAGAATGTTTCTGAGGAAAGTTTTTTTGTTTGAACTTTCACAACATTTTACGTGTGCTTGATTATCGTCTAAAACTCATGCTGCAACTATTTTCTTTTAACAGATTTGATATACACTTGTATTTCGTAACTGTTTTTTGTATGTAACAATTTTTTCGTGTTAATACAAGAGAGCAACTATTTTTCGTTCGTAACAGTTTTTATTCAAGTTGGGGTTTTCACCCGTAATTGTTTTTGTTTGATAACAGTTTTCAGTAAGCATGAGGGAAATGCTCTTACATCCGTAATTGTATTATTTGATAACAGTTATATGAGTAGAAAGATTTTGTAACTATTTTTAGTTACAACAGTTTGTCTTTTGAATAAGTACAAAGATGCGCATTTATTCCTCGTAGCTAACATTTTGCCTTTTAACCTAAACATGTTCAAAGGTTTTTTGGATTAGGCTTTGTGTTTGAGTCTTTCGCTCTTTCGATTTTCTCGTATCACTTGACTTGTCGGGAAGATGGATCTTCCGGCTTCAAGCTTTGATTTTTGATAGTCTTTTTTGCTTCGTCTCTACCTTCCATACTGTATAGTCCCCTAAGTGTTTGATCTTTGAAGAATGAAATCTCGAGCACTTGACTATTCCTTCCTTGTGGTCCTTTTCCTGAAAAGGAAAAACATACGGGACTCGAAGGTATATAATTTTTAGATGATGACTGCTTAACCCTTTAAAAAATCCATCAGAAAGTGTAACCCCAGACCGGGAGTTTAGTTACTTCCTCGTGTCTTTGCAGGTTTAATATCATCATCTGGTGATGGGTTAGCTTTATACCTATCATCTAAAAAAGGTTAGTAAAATTTTAAATGTTCAAAATAAAATCGAACGTGTGATACCTGACCGAGGGTACTTCTTTTTCTTAGAAGTAGTACTTCTTCAAGTGGATGGCATTCCAACTTGTTGGTAGGATTCTGCCGTCCATAGTTTCCAGCTTGTAGGCGCCCTTCCCAGCTATGCCTCGGATTTTGTAGGGTCCTTACAGTTTGGATTTAGCTTTCATGCGCCTGCTACTTTCGTTGATTGAAAGACTTTTTTGAGGACGAAGTCCCAATCTTGAAGTACCTAAGATGAGCTTTACAGTTGTACTAACGCTCTATGATTTGTTTTTGAGCTGCCATCCATATCAGTGTTGCTTCTCTCCGTGGTTCGAGAAGGTCCAGATTGGTCCTCAATTCATCGTCATTTGCTTCCTCCACGGCTGTTGTAAGCCTTAAGCTTGGTTCTCCAATCTCTAAAGATATTAAGGCTTCTGAGCCATAGACAAGCATGAACAGAGTTTCTCCCGTGGCTATTTTTTCAATTGTCCTGTATGCCCATAGTACCGCTGGTAACTCATCAGGCCAGTTTCCTTTGGCTCTATCTAGCCGCTTCTTCATATTGTTGATGATGACTTTATTCGTTGACTCAGACTGACCATTAGCCACGGGATGGTATGGCGTTGAAGTGATCCTTTTAATTTGCCAGCTTTCGAATAATTTTGTGATTTCGGAGCCTATGAATTGTGGGCCATTATCACACACGATCTCCTTCGGTATCCCAAAGCGGCATATTACGTTTCGCCATAAGAAAATTTTAACTTCCTTTTCTCACACCTGTTTGAACGCTTCTGCCTCTAACCATTTTGTAAAATAGTCAGTTAGCACGAGAAAAAACCGTACTGGTCCTTTAGTTGTGGGAAGAGGTCCCACTGTGTCCGTCCCTCTTTTCATGAAGGTCCATGGGGATATTATTGGATGCAATAATTCCGTTGGTCGATGCATGTTATTGGAAAACCTTTGGCATCTGTCGCATTTGGATACGAAGTTCTCGGCCTCTTCTTCCATCTTAAGCCAATAGTATCTAGGTCTAATTAGGGTTTTTACCAAGGATCTCGCCCTGAGTGATTTCCACAGTGTCCTTCGTGGACTTCTTTCATCACAAAATCCGTTTGGTTAGTCCGAGACATTTTTCTAGGGGACCTCCGAACATCTTACGATATAATGAGTTGTGAATGAGGCAGTACCGTGCAGCTTTGCGACGAAGTGCTTGAGTTGTTTTCTTGTCTTCAGGTACGGTGCCATTATGCAAAAAATTTAAGATTTCGTTTCTCCAATCCCATGTTAAATTGTTGAAAGTTACCTCATTTATGTCCTGGTCGATCGCTGAATGGAATAGATGAACGACAATTGCATTGTCTTTGTTTGTTATTTATGTGACTGTTGCGAGGTTAGCTAATGCATCTGGTTCTGCATTTTCCTCTCTAGGTATTTGTATTACCTTCCATGTTTTGAATTGTCTCACGAGCTCTCATGCCTTTTCCAGATATTGTTGCATCTGAGTCTCTCGAGCGATGTAAGTCCCCTGCATTTGATTTACTACCATTTGGGAGTTGGTTTTGATTACGATTTGCTCGATTGAAAGTTCTCGTGCGATTTCTAGTCCTGCAATGACAGTTTCGTACTCTGCTTCATTGTTAGTTAGAGGATAACATTTGATAGCCTGTCGTGTCTTTTCACCCGTGGTGACATTAAGACTACGCCTAAGCCGACATCTTTTATATTGGAAGAACCATCGGTAATAGGGTCCATAGATCCAGATTAACATCGTTGAAGAGTTGTAACTCTTTTTCCACTTCAGGAACAATGCTATTATTAAAGTCAGCGACAAAATTAGCTAAGATTTGAGACTTGATTGCAGTCCTAGGCCGATATATTATTTCATGCTCACTTAATGTTATGGCCCACTTGGCTAATCTTCCTGATAGTTCTTGTTTATGCAGTATGTTTCTTAATGGATACGACGTCACAACTGTGATTGGATGACATTGAAAGTATGGCCTTAATTTTCTAGATGCCATGATTAGAGCTAAGGCTAACTTTTCTAGATGTGGATATCTAGTTTTAGCATCCAGTAATGTCTTTCTTACATAATAAATAGGAGATTGTTTACCTTTATTCTCCTTTACCAGTATTGCACTTACAGCAATTTCTGAGACAACAAAGTAGACGTATAGCCGCTCCCCTTCCTTCGGCTTTGATAGAAACAAAGGTTTTGATAGGTAAGCCTTTAGGTCTTTGAGAGCCCGTTGACATTCTTCAGTCCATTCGAAACGATTTTGCTTTTTGGGAACTGCAAAGAATTTAAAACTTTTCTCGGAAGATTTCGAAATAAATCTTCCTAGGCTACAATTCTTCCCGTTAGTCTTTGAACTTCTTTTTTGTTTATAAGTACATTAGGTATTTACTCTATAGCTTTAATTTGATAAGGATTTACCTCTATTCCCTTGTTTGATACAAGGAAACCCAAGAATTTACCTGATTCTACGCTGAAAGCGCATTTTTCTGGATTCAGCTTCATATTATACCTGCGTAAAATGTCAAAGGTAATAGAGAGGTGCTGGAAATGGTCTTCTGCGCGTGTTGATTTTACCAGCATGTCATCGATGTAAACTTCCATTTTTTTCCCCAGATGTTCCTGGAAAATCTTGGTCACTAGCCTTTGATAGGTGGCTCCAGCGTTTTTTTAAGCCAAAAGGCATGACTTTATAACAATAAGTCCCCTTGTTTGTAATAAAGGAGGTTTTTTTCCTCGTCTGAGGGATCCATTTTAATCTGATTACAACCAGAATATGCATCTAGAAATCTTAACAATTCATGACCTGCGGTGGCATCAATCATTTAATCTATATGTAGTAATGGGAATGAATCTTTGGGGCATGCTTTATTTAAGTCAGTATAATCTACGCATACTCTCCATTTTCCATTCTTTTTAGGTGCTGCCACAGTGTTAGCTAGCCAGTTAGGGTACGTTACCTCTCGTATTGAACCAATATTTAAGAGTTTCCGTACCTCTTCGTCAATCACTTGGTTCTTGAATGGTCTTTGCTTTCATTTCTTCTGTTTAACAGGTACGAAGGATGGATCTTCATTTAGTTTATGAGTCATCACCTCTAGTGGGATACCTTTCATATCTGAATGGGACCACGCAAAGTAATCANCTACCACAGTGTTAGCTAGCCAGTTAGGGTACGTTACCTCTCGTATTGAACCAATATTTAAGAGTTTCCGTACCTCTTCGTCAATCACTTGGTTCTTGAATGGATTTTGCTTTCATTTCTTCTGTTTAACAGGTACGAAGGATGGATCTTCATTTAGTTTATGAGTCATCACCTCTAGTGGGATACCTTTCATATCTGAATGGGACCACGCAAAGTAATCAGCGTTAACCTTTAAATAATCAATTAACTTACCTCTTCGACTGGGACTGAGCCTCGTGCCTATGTACACTTTCTGTTCAGTCTTTCGTTCAAACAATGGAACAGCTTTGAGATCTTCCGTAGTTGTTTTGATGTGCTCGTTTTCCTTCGGTTCATGAATGACGTCCGATCTGGAATCTAAATTCGTGTGGTCCAATGCCTCTTCCGTGGTGACTTGATTCACTTTCTTGTAAGTATTTTCTTTCGTACCTGTTTCAGCAGTAATACCTTCCGTCCCTATTTGGGTTGTAATTTCTTCCATGCCTGTTTGGGCGGTGTCACCTGCTTGGGAGACTTCCTGATCCCTTGATTCTTTTACCTATACTTTTTTGTTGTAGTGTACCACGGAATTTATAGTTCTCGCGGTTTGGTGATCGACTCTAATTTGCTGAATCCCCCATTCAGAGGAGAATTTAATTACCTGATGCAAGATGGAGGGTATTTCTTTTATGTCGTGGATCCATGGACTTCCCACGATTACGTTATAAGTCATGTCAGTATCGATGACTTAGAACCTGGTACTTTTGATCACTCCCTCAGCATAAGTGCTAAGTTCAATTTCTCCTTTTGTTATAACCGTAGAGTTATCAAATCGTGATATGTCTTGTGCCCTTGGGATTACTTGATTCCCCAATAGCATTTCTTCCATGACTCTTAGCAAAATGATATTGACTGAACTACCTAGATCAATCAACACTCTTTTTACGTTAGTGTCATGAATAAGCAAAGATATTACCAGAGCATCGTTATGAGGAAGCATTAATCAGCCGATATCTGCATCATCGAAGGTTATATCGTCTACTTCCAGATTTTCACGAACCCGTTTTCCGTGTGTAATTGTGAACTTCGTGGTCGTTTTTGATGCGTGGCTAGAATTTATGGTTTAACACGTTATGTGCCTTACATATTATGTGCGTTAATGATAAAAATACACTTTTTATGTGAAAATGGAGTCTATTTCATGTGTAGGTGCATTGGAGATGGAAACCGAGCTAAATAGATGCATGAACGTCGAAAATACGCTCAAGAGTCGAAAAGGAGTGACCCGTGCTATAGCCGGGCGTTTTGGCCTTAAAGCCAGGACAACCCGGGCGTTAGTGGGGCGTTTGGCCCCTAAAGCCAGGTCTACCCTGGCGTTAAGGGGGCGTTTGAGCCCAAACGCCTAGGTCCCTGTCCGGTCAATTTCGAGTTTTAAAGGTTTTAAGTGTTTCCCGGTTGGAATAGAAGTCTCCTACACAGCTAGGGTTTATCCCAAACATATAAATAGACCCAAAAACACAACTTGAAAAGGGAAGCCATTGAAGTGAAGAAAAACTTGTGGATTACTACTCAGTGAAGCAAACATTGATTTTTATAGCTTTTATTCATTATTTTGTAGTTCAATTATGCAAGTTATTTTAGAATTGATTCTTATGAATATGAGTAGCTAATTTCTTAATCTAGGTAAACTTATTGTGGTATTAATATAGTTTTGATTGGTTGTTTAATCTCTATTTGTTCAACTACGTTCTTGTTGTAGTT
>MDKI01092505.1:0-101890 GCA_005239505.1 Nicotiana paniculata | reverse complement strand
AATACTATATTAATGTATTAGAATCAAATCCTTAACCAAGAAGGACAAATGTTCTTGAACAATGTATGAGTTACCCCGTCAAAATCATCCAGTAAGCCTAAGAAACGTATTTTTGTAAATCCTTTCACGCCAGCATGATTCATATGCCGAGGCATTATCAATGAAACGCAAATCTTTGGCACGAAATTCATGAATTTAGAAACAGTAGAGACATCTAAGAAATCCAACACATAGATACTCGTCAGAAACACAATATCTCGGCATCCATGACCACCTTTGTCGTCGTCGAACTCTTCACTATGAATACTTACACTGCTTCATTTTCTCCGTGGCATACAAACAATCATAGTTTTACACAGAATTATATCTTTCAGCCATCGGAAAATATTTCAAAATAAAATTCCTTAAGAGTGTTATTCATCTCATGTTTTCAAAATCAGAAATTAGAAAACTGTTAGAAGAAACAGAAAATCTGTAAACGATAAGAAATATTCCGAGTCCACAATTTCCTTGTGTGTCCTTAAGGAATTTTAACCCTCTCACAAGTTGCCAAGGTAATGGATTAAATCCTCCCAGGATGAAACGGAATAAACCTTCCTGCAACAGTGGCAATACAAACTGCATGATACCAACGAACTCAAAATACAGAGCAAATCACACTTGACCCTTATGTTTATTTAAAAAAAATAATGCAACAAAGTAGAAAGAGAGGAGATAATTTCAGATTTTTCTTTTAGAAAAATGAGGCCAAGCCTCTAAATTTATAAACAATCAAAGGGTGAGATGAAGAGGTGCAATCCAAAAGGTACCTCTTTCATTTCCCATTCACACCCCTAAATAAAAACGCAACACTTCAAAGCTAGGGTAAAGTCTTCTAATTGTTTGATTTATGAGGGATATGCTGAAGCGATGGTGATCACATTCAACTATGCCTTATAAAAAGGACTAAGCGGTCATTGCAAATATAATTCGGTTTACAAGTCCGGAGTCGAATCCCACAGAGAACTAAAACTTAGCTACAGTTGTTCAATATTGCTAAGAAGCACAAGTCCAAACAATTTCCTAATTATAGAAATTATACTATTTATTTCTAACTAATTAACTAACAACTATTATAAAGCAGTAAAATTATCAACTAACGAGGATGAACTTTGAGACAAGACTAAGGAGGTCTAGAGTATTCTCTACCGATCGTGAGTACTTCAGGTGTCATAATTCTCTTTCGAGCAACTACCACAATTTACTAGACATACTCTTCCGAACTACGCTAGCTGGCACTAATTCACTGCCCACTAAGACTGCACCAAGGTTTCGTTATTCCTAATCTCACCTTTTAAACCCTTCGTATTGATTCCTCACATACACCAGGAGTGATGTTGTTCAACAACTACCTAAATATGTATCATTTTCCAAGCAATACATACTAAATAGACACATTCAATTGACGGACATTCAATCAACAACAATAAAGACGTAGTTGAACAAGTAGAGAAATCCAACGACTCAATTATATAAAAACATAACAAGAATTTATCCAACAAAAGTTTCTATCAAAACTCAAGATAACAAATTATCTATTCATAATAGTATGCAAAATACAATACTAGAATTTATTACCAATAATAGAAATAGGAAGAAGGAAGTGAAAAACTCGTAGAAGAATTCCCCGCCTTACTCCTAGTGTGTTCTTGCCTCCTTAAGTCAAAATCCCCTTCTCGGTCTAATCTGTCCAATCTCGGTCTCCCCCTCTAAGAATGGTGTTTTAATGATTTTTTATATATGTAGGAAAAATGCTAGACGAAATAACCAAGTCCAAAACCAAAAAGGAGACAAAATAAGATTAAAACTCGGACCACGTGTTGCCACGTAGAATGCGCAACGAACCTCCCACTGGACCTCTCAAGGCAAAACGCGAGAAGATTTGCTCGCCTCGCCTGCTTTACTGCTTCACATTATTGCCTGAGGTGTTTGCAATCAAGTATACTTATTTGTCTATTTCCTCCATCTATCCATTTATTCAAGGTAATTACTTTCTTTCTTTTCTTTCTTTTTTGTTTTATTTCATCCCATCATTGTCCCATAATGTCTAGTCATTAGATACTCATGACCCAATCATTATTGTATAAAATACACCGCAAAATCTTTACTTTGCTTCAATTTTATCTCCAATGAACCTACACATAAAATAAACTCAATGAAACACACATATAATACAATTTAGCATTAAAGTTGTATACGGTAGAAATCAAGTAATCCGATTTCACAGGTTCGAGAGGTTACTTCGAGCCCGAGTTCAAGTGGATCAAGCAAGTTTGGTAGATCGAGTTCGAGACTAGTGACGGAGTGCGAGGATCGAGGACCAAAACATGTGACACCGAAGGCCGAGTAAAACCCACCTCGGGATAATGCCGTTATAGGCATAAAAGAATGGGCGGGATTCCTGTAATGGCACAAAGATCAAGACGTAAATCCCAGAACGGATTTGTACGAACTCGTACAAATCCGTTAGACAGCTGTACAAATCATATTCCTTTCTATAAATAGAAATGTACCTTATTTAAGACCCTTCCCCTATTATATAAAGGGGAAGCTATTCATTTGTAAAGACAATCAATCATTGGCAAAAAACATACAATCTTACTTTTCGTTCATCTCTCATCAGAATTGTTTGATATACTTTCTTTACTTTACTGTTCATCTGAGTGCACCTCGAGGTTGTCTTTGCTTGAGGTCGGGTCCTACTCATAAACTGGTTTGATTTAACTTTTTCACTTAATTTTTACGCTAGTCTTCTTGTTTTTCAATTAGTATTGGACTAAATCACGTATCTTTTAGACCTCAATCCAAATTTAATTGTTACTTAGATTTTAGGGTAAACAGTTTGGCGCCCGCCGTGGGGAAAAAGATAATAATGATTATTTCAGTGCTGATTTCGATAACACACGTTATTTTCACACTTGTTCTTGCCAAAGATTCTTTGTTTTTAGGTTAAAATATGCCGAACTCGCAAAACATACCCATACACGACAGTGATGGTCTCGGATTCCATGGTGAAAATGAAAATGTTGTTGCTTCAGGGGCCGGTGTACCACCGCTTAACCCCGGGGTAGCACCAATTGCAAAGCCAGTCGATGTTAGGTCATACGTTTCTCTAAACGCGGACTTAGGTGCAGACGTCGGAGGAAATGTTTGCGGGGAGGTCCGACCGGGTGGCCAAGGAACATAGGGTCAAGGGGATGGGGGTAGTTAGCCTCCAAGTAATCTTCAAAATGTTACAAGCACAGCAGATTTCTATCGCTCAGCTGCAAATTCAACAAAAGACTCCAAGCGTGGTTGAACCGGAAACTACTCGTCGTACTGGGTCGGGCCTGAAAGGTCGAATGATAATGGATCTAAGGCTGACCCTACAATTATGAGAATGCTCGAAGAGCTCATAAAAAGGATTGAGTCAGGAGAAAAAAGGATAGAGGATAATGACAAAAAGGTGGAAACATACAACTCACGAGTCGACCAAATACCAGAGGCACCTCCGATTTTAAAGGGTTTGGATTCCAAAAAGTTCGTGCAAAAACATTTTCCCCCGAGAGCTAGCCCGAAGGCTATTCAAAGGAAGTTCCACATGTTGGGCATACCTAAATACAATGGGGCCACCGACCCCAATGAGCATATCACTACGTACACATGCAGTATAAAGGGAAACGACTTAGAGGACGATGAGATTGAGTCTGTTCTGCTGAAAAAATTTGGGGAAACTTTGTCTAAGGGGGCAATGATTTGGTACCACAACCTGCCCCCGAACTCTATAGATTCATTCACCATGTTGGCGGATTCATTTGTGAAGTCACACGCTGGTGCTATAAAAGTTGCAACAAGGAAATCAGACGTCTTCAAAATTAAACAAAGGGACAACGAAATGTTGAGGGAGGTCGTGTCCCATTTTCAGATGGAACAGATAGAGTTACCAACGGTCTCCGATGATTGTGCCGTTCAAGCTTTCACCTAGGGGTTAAACAAGCGGAGCTCGATAGCATCACGACAGTTGAAACAAAACTTGATTGAGTACCCCGTTGTGACTTGGGCGGATGTGCACAATCGATATCAGTCAAAGATTAAGGTCGAGGATGACCAGTTGGGAGCCCCCTCGGGTTCAGTTTATCCAAGAAGATCGACAGTAAAAGACTCGAGGGATACCAATGAAGAACCCAGGTCAAACAAGGAACGGTATCAGCCGTTCGCCGAAGAACGAAGACTCAACAGTTTGAGGCGCAATGCACCTCGGAATGAACGAAGAATGGATCGAGGGAAGAATCCTCGGGGACTCATGATTAAGACTGGATTTGATAGTCATACAAGACCGGCAGAGGCACCTCGATTATTAGAGTACAATTTCAGCGTCGATGCCTTGGATATCGTTTCAGCCATTGGAAATATTAAGGACACCAGGTGGCCCAGGCCTATACAAACTGACCCTTCTCAAAGGAATCCTAAGTTAATGTGTAAATATCATGGTACACATGGACACATGACCGAGGACTGCAGGCAGTTAAGAGAAGAGGTAGCTCGATTAATCAACAAGGGCTACCTTTGAGAGTTTCTCAGCGACATAGACAAAAACCACTTCAGGGAAAGAGACGCCAATAGAAATAATGAGCAAGAAGAGCCTCAACATGTTATCCACATGATCATTGGCAGAATCGACATCCCACATGGACCTATTTTCAAACGCACCAAAATGTCAATTACAAGAGAAAAACGGACTAGAGACTACATGCCCGAAGGCACCCTTACATTCAACGGCGAAGATACAGAAGGCCTCTCTCAGCTGCACAATGACGCCATGGTAATTTCTATTCTGTTAAATAAAATTCAAGTTAAGCGTGTTCTTGTGGATCCAGATAGCTCGACGAACATAATCAGGTTGAGGGTCGTAGAGCAGCTCAGACTGCTAGATCAAATTGTGCCTGCGTCTCGAGTCCTGAACGACTTCAACATGGCCAGTGAAACAACGAAGGGGGAGATAATCCTACAGTGAATATAGCCAGAACAATACAGGACACAAAATTTCATGTCATGGAGGGTGACATGAGGTACAATGCATTGCTAGGAAGCCCGTGGTCCATAGCATGAGGGCAGTACCATCGACCTTCACCAAATGATGAAGTTTTCGACAAAAGATGGTGTGAAGACATGTACGAAGAGCAACACATGAAAAAGGGGATGTTTGCAGTTCATGATTTGACACTAGCACCAGCGTCCTCGACCTCGTAGAAATCGAACATCAAAGACAAGAAGATGGCTAAATAGCAATCACAGTCCAGAACCTCGATCGAATCCGAGGAACAGGTACCCGAGGACGAAGAAGAGGATTTCCTTACTCTTCGAGCATTCATCGCTCCCGAGGAATCAGATATAATGAAGTCCACGGTCGAGGAACTAGAGTAGGTGATATTGATCGAGCATCTACTAGAACAAAGGGTATACCTGGGAATCGGATTAACCCCCCAACTCAGGAAAAAAACTTATTCCATTCCTTATCGATAACATAGATTGTTTTGCTTGGTCCCACTTATACATGACAGGGATCCCACCGGAGATAACTACCCATCGGCTAAGTCTCGACCCCAGGTTCAAACTGGTGAAGCAAAAGAGAAGGCCCCAATCCGAGGCGAAGCATGTATCCATAAAGGACGATGTAACTAAACTTCTCAAAATAGGGTCCATTAGTGAAGTAAAATATCCTGAGTTGTTAGCCAACGTGGTCGTAGCCCCTAAAAAGGGAAACAAACTTAGGATGTGCATAGGTTACTAAGATTTGAACAAGGAATGCCCTAAAGACTCTTTTCCACTACCTAAAATCGATCGTATGATCGACGCCATGGCCGACCACGAGATCCTTACTTTTCTCGATGCCTACTTCGGGTACAATCAAATTCGAATGGACCTGGAGGACCAGGAAAAGACTTTATTTATCACTAAATATGGAACATATTGTAACAATGTAATGCCCTTCGGGCTAAAAAATGCAGGAGCTATATACCAACGCCTAATTAGTAAGATGTTCGAACAATAGATAGGAAAATCTATGAAAGCTTACATTGATGACATGCTAGTTAAGCCCCTACGTGTAGAGGACCATTTGACTCATTTGCAGGCAACATTCGAGATTTTGAAAAAATAAAACATGAAACTCAACCCAGAGAAATGCTCTTTCGGAGTTGGCTCAGGCAATTTCCTGGGTTTCATAGGTGTCAAATAGGGGATCGAGATCAAACCTGACAAAATTAAAGCCGAAGAGATCACCGTCGTGGACATTGTAAAATCCGTACAACGAATAACCGGACGGATAACCTCTTTAGGACAATTTATTTCGAGGTCGTCGGATCAGAGTCACAGGTTCTTCTCCCTACTCAAAAAGAAAAATAATTTTGCATGGACTCTGAAATGTCAGCAAGCGTTAGAGGAATTAAAACGATACCTATCGAGCCCACCACTGCTTCACACTCCGAAGACGGATGAAAAACTATACCTATACTTGGATATGTCCGAGGTAGCGGTAAGTGGGGTGCTGGTTCGAGAAGAGAAAGGTACAAAATTTCCTGTTTATTATGTAAGTCGAACCTTAGGAGATGCTGAAACCAGGTATCCACATTTAGAGAAGTTATCACTTGCATTAATAAGTGCATCTACAAAATTGAAGCCATATTTCCAATGTCACCCTATATGTGTGTTAACTACCTATCCACTTCGAAATGTTTTGCACAAGACCGAGTTATCAGGCGGATTGGCCAAATGGACCATCGAGCTTGGCGGGTACGATATTGAATATCAACCCCAAACGACTATCAAGTATCAAATTCTAGTAGACTTCGTAGCTGATTTTACTCCTACCCTCGTACCCAAAGTAGAAAAGGAACTTCTACTAAAGTCGGGTACATCATCAGGTGTATGGACCCTCTTCACAGACGGTGCTTCGAATGTGAAAGGGTCCAGGCTCGGCATTGTTTTGAGACCACCTACAGGTAGTACTATTAGACAATCTATCATAACTTCTAGATTAACTAACAATGAGGCCGAGTACGAGTCCATGATTGCAGGTCTCGAATTAGCCAAAAGCCTAGGAGCAGAGGTCATCGAGGCTAATTGCGACTCTCTATTGGTGGTGAACCAAGTGAACAAAAGCTTCGAGGTTTGAGACGATAGAATGCACAGATACTTAGACTAGTTACAGGTGACATTGCATCACTTCAAGGAATGGACGTTGGATCATATACCTCGGGAGAAAAATAGTGAGGCCGACACATATTCGAATTTGGGTTCATCAGTTGAAGAAGATGACACTGTCCCGGCGACTGTTGTCCAGTTGTCGAGGTTTGTGGTCGAAGAAGGTCATGCTGAGATAAACTCTACAAGTTTGAATTGGGTTTGGAGGAATAAATATGTTAAGTATATGAAAAACGGAAAGCTCCCTTCGGACCCTAAAGAGTTGAGAGCCCTACGAGCCAAAGCACCCTGATTCGCACTGGATGAAAATGGAACATTGTATAAGAGGACCTTCGATGGGCTATTGACCGTATGCTTAGGACCAGGGGACACCGATTATGTTTTATGAGAAATCCACGAAGGCACTTGTGGGAACCACTCTGGCGCCGACTCCTTGATTCACAAAGTTATTAGAGCTGGGTATTACTGGGATAGCATGGAGAAAGACACTAAGGAGTTTGTTTGAAAATGTGACAATTGTCAAAGGTTTGCACTGATGATCCATCAGCCCGGTGAGTAACTCCACTCAGTCCTATCCCCGTGGCCATTCATGAAATGGGGGATGGACATCGTAGGCCCCCTGTCAATGGAACCAGGTAAAGCTAAATTCATTTTATTTATGACTGACTACTTTTCCAAATGGGTGGAAGCACATGCCTTCGAGAAAGTAAGAGAAAAAGAGGTCATTGACTTCATATGGGATCACATCATATGTCGGTTCGGGATACCCGTTGAAATCGTATGCGACAACGGGAAGAAATTCATCGGCAGCAAGGTAACAAAGTTCCTTGAAGACCATAAAATAAAGAGGATCTTATCGACGCCATACCACCCAAGCACAAACGGCCAGGCTGAGTCCACAAACAAGAATATTATTCAAAACTTGAAGAAAAGGCTGAGTGATGCTAAGGGGAAATGGAGAGAGGTTTCACCCGAGGTCCTTTGGTCATATCGAACGACATCGAAGTCCAGCACGAGAGTAACTCCGTTATCTTTGGTGTATGGTTGTGAATAATTAATTCTAGTCGAGGTCGGAGAGCCTAGCATCAACTTTCAGCATGCAACCGAGGAATCAAATCACGAGGCTATGAACACTAGCCTCGATCTACTAGATGAAAAACGAGAAGCTGCACTTGTTCGAATGGCCGCACGAAAGCAAAGGATCGGGAGGTATTATAACAGGAGGTCCAAACTTCGTCACTTTGAAGTCGGGTACTTAGTTCTAAGGAAAGTGACCCTCAATACCCAAGACCCAAATGAAGGGAAACTAGGCCCAAATTAGGAAGGACCATATCGAGTCATCGAAAAAGGATCCTACAAACTTAGCACAATGGAAGGCAAACGATTGCCAAACAATTGGAATGTATCACTGCTCAAAAGATATTATTGCTAAGGTATGATCTTCTCCTGTTTCCATTTTTGTATTCGAGACTAACTCATTGCAGGTGTTCAATCGAAGACGTCGAGACACCCTTCAACTCGAAGACCTTAGGTTTTAAAGCATACATTGCACTCTTTTTTCCTTAGATCGGGTTTTATCCCAAACGGGTTTTTCCGCCAAGGTGTTTAACGAGGCAACAACTATATGCTACCTAAGGGGAATTCAACAGTATCCGAGGCTTCCTTTCAATCAACCTCGAATATTGGGGGGCGTCACCCTTGGGGACCGGACTAACATTTTGAGGAAAATACTTCACGCCTAAGAGGGTCTTGATAGGAAAACATTTTAATGGGCCAAACGGTCAAAGGAACCATGTCCATATGAGGCTCGAAGGCAAAACAGGTACGCTTGTATGAGTTATTTAAAGAAGCACCGTTTCTATTAAACACTTTATGTCTTGAAGAAATTTGCCACTCCATACTAATGATTCTATATGAGAAAAGGCTCAAGAGCTGAAACACAAGTACATCTCAACTACTCGAGGACTATCATTAATAGTCAACACGTTCGAATTATGTAAACTCGAACTCATAAGACCTCAAAGAGGCGCCCCTTGACATAAAGGCCAAGGCGATCCCACTCGCGGACTAACATTTCGAACAAATTCGAAATATTATCGGGAAACAAGTCCAAGAGACATACCCGAAGACTACGGTCATATGAAAAGGCCACGACCGAAATGATGCAGCTCGGAGACATCCGACTTCTGCCATAAACTAAGGCCTTCAAATACTTTAAAAAATCGGTTAAATAAGGTTACTCTTGGCAAAGCAAGGGCTTCGATAAAATGAGCACCCAAATAATTTAAAGGCTTCAATAACAACAGGCTTCGAGATGTTAAATCACCTCAACACAAACGAGCTAAGAAAATATGGATTCCGATCATTGAACCCTCGAAAAACCCAATGGGTATAAAAATATATTCCAAGGCATGAGAAATTTTTATTAAGTCTTTTAGACAAAAAGAGAAAAACTATAGCTGCTTTTAAAGAGCCTAAGGCCCGATATAAAAGAGCCCCACGACCGACACACTAAGGCTTAGAAATTTTATCCTATTCGAACCCAAGGGTTCGATCACCCCGATCCCAAAAAAACATTATTGGCTATGGCTCGAAGACTTGACACTATTCGACGCTAAAGGTATATATCTCGAAGGTTTGAGCCATATTCGAACCCGGCTGCGACAAAGAAACCATTCAAGGAGGAATCTCGAATATACAGTTCGAAGAATGAAAACTGTAAAGCAAGAAAGATTGAAAAAGCATTCAAGGAAACTTCTTCTTTTATATATACATTAAAAAGATGGCATGTACAAAGAGTTCAACAAAAAATAAATACAAAGAGGAACTTCCTATCTATACCAAGGGAGCGTTCCCCTCTTCGGGGGCAGTTTCTCCCACTGGATCCACTTCTCCCTCGGGGGCAGCATCTCCTCCCGAAACTTCTTCTCCCTTAGGGGCAGCCTCTCCATTGGGAATGATCTCTTGTTCGGACCCATCTTCATTTGAGGACCCGCCTTGGCCACCTTCGACATCATCATCGTCATCGAAAGAGATGAGGAATCGGGCATCGGCTTCATCCGCCTTTGCTTGGGCTATCTCCTCAGAGAGGTCGAAGCCGCTAGTATGAACCTCCTCGATAGTCTTTCTCCAAGATCGGCACCTAGCATAGTCGTTGCTTCGATTTTACCGAGAAACAACTTCTCTCAGCTCCGTTTGAGTAGCTTCGGTGTCCTCCAATTATACGACAACAGTTTTGTCAGCCGTAATCCGAATCTTCTTGGCCTCGGCCCTGGCTTCAGCAACTTCGGCTTTGTCCTTGGCAAGATTAGCCTCAAGCTCAACAATGTTTTTTGGCCTGAGATGAACTGCTCTCTTTGGCATTCTGAGTCTCGGCAGCAACTAGTTTTGTCAATGCAGCTTCCTTCACCGCAGCCAGGAGGTTCATCTTTTCTTTCCATTGGTTTCACAAGGCATTGACCGGCCAACCTCACCTCGAATCTGCTCCAACATCTCCACCTTCTACTGCAGCTGAGACATCAAAGTATCAGCTTCCTTAGTTGGGAGGGGAAGGCCACGCTCTTTCAAAACGTTAGTTACCTGCTTCTCAAGTTCGTTCTCGTATTCTTGAGCCCTGGTCAACTCCGCCGAAGGTTTTTATGCTCCTCTTCCTTTTGATCACAAAAGAAGCCTCAGGGCCTTCTCCTCACCCAATGATTTGTTCAGCTCGGCCTCACATTGGATCAGCTTGGCCTTGAACTTGATAAATGCCTACAAAGAAAGGAATGATCAGTTAAAGCAAGGAGGAAATTGCAACATTGAGAGAATTGCAACATTAAGAGTTGAGGCTTACCTTAGAGAAGAGACGTTGGGCCTCTTCGAAGGTCGAGGACGCATCAATAATATCTGCATCATTGGCCCCAATGAAACAACCCTGGAAAGGATCATCCTCACTAGGGGCTCCGCCTAACTCGGGCATTTTCAGGGCCTGAGCATCCCTTATGGCCTCTTTGGAGTAGGCCGGTAATGACGAGGAATGACCCATTGTCAAGGCCCCGGGCAGGTCATGTTGATACCCAATTCTTTCTCAAATTATTTTAAAATTTATATATATACCTCCAAAATCACTCTTTATAATAACTGGTATTTTTTCAAAATTTTTCATATTCTTATTAAATCCTTTTCCAATTTATTCAGTATTTTTTATATTCAATAATTATTCATAAATTGTATCATAAAGAATTTCAAAATATTTCCCAGTCAATATATCATTTTTAATCCTATTAAGATTTAATTATTTCACAAATTAGCCAATTTGGCATTATTTGACCATAATTCCGATAACTTTGCAACTATGTCCTAATTGTTCATTTTATACCATTTAAATCAATAATTATTTCATTTCATATTTTTTATATTCATTAATACCTTAATTTCATTTATCTAGTATTAGTTTCATTTTATATAATTATTAGCTATTTTTATTAATTACTTATCTATTTTAATGGGTATTTAACTAATAGCCATTTTTAATTTTGATTTTAGCCTAAATCTACTAGCCCAATACCCCCTTTTAAAATCAGCCCAATAAACCTAAGTCCAATACCTCACCTGCTCGACCCAACCCTTTGGCTAATCCTGGCCGTTGATTATTTCTTATCAACGACCCAAACCACACTTACCATAATAAACCTAGACCTACCGCCCCTCCGACCCCTCATTTCCCAGTCTCTCATTCTCTCTCTATCTCTCTTTGTTTCTCTATAGAACCTTCCCTTGTCTCTCCACCTCCAATGGAGTTTGTTCGTCTTCTCCGGCTAGTTCCCTCGCCGGAAATTGTGGTATTTCACTATCTCCTGGTTATTGTTTCACCCTACCCCGGTCTAATGACGCCCTAAGGCCCTCAAGTGAACCTGGAGTGGTTCAGCTCCTACCTATGGTCCCTCATTCCATCTTCCGGCCTCCTCCGGCCATCTGAGTAAGAGCCATGACTTTTCCGGCTAACGCTGGCAACATCTTTAAGGGTTTTCTTGTTTTTTCAACTCTCTGAAACCCTAACCCCTGGTATTTTCATGATTCCTTTAGATCTGTGTATATCATGAAGATTTTTTACATGTTTTCTTCAAAAACCTTCCTATTCTCTTAGATCTAAACTAGATTCGGGTTTATTACGAGTATTATTACATTTTTCTTAAAGGTTTTCCGTTTTTAAACAAGTTTTTCACTTAGGGTTTCTGAAACCTTTTCTTCAAACGATTTCTCAAAGTTTAAGTGATTTTTCTCATATGCTTAAACATTTTATCACTTTCAATCATGATTTATTTAGTTTTAACAATGTGTTCTAAATTCTGAGCACGTCTTTTCTTTCGATTTGTATGTGTGTCTGTTTCCCATGAGTAATCCCTTGTTTCTTTCTGATTATTGCTTCACTATGCTATTGAGTCTTTCATTCTGCCGCTTCTTGTGTGTTCACCCTGCTTGAATCATTACTGTATTGACTCCCTGAATAATTATGAGTAGTACTGTACTGATTTTTCATACCGTATCCTCGGTTGATTCTGCATGTTTCCTTAGATACATGAGACCTTCCCTTAATTAGTACCAATTTCGAATCCCTGATTTCTTATGAGATGTTCTTATTGATTTCCAACTTTATTTTCTTACCTTGTTAAATAATTGATTAACTGTTAATTGATTTCTATTTCCTTAAGTGATATTTTCTGAACCTAGCCTCAATTGTATGGTTGAATTAGGGGTGAAACTGTTTCCTTATATGTTACAAGCATAAGAACTTTCCTTAATTATTATTTTACCTACTAGTGGTTTGAGTTTAACCCCTTCAATTAAGGGATACCTAATTGCCTATTATACTTACACTGTTCTTATATTCCTCTAAGCTATATATTGTTCTTTCCTTATTAAAAACTCACAGTGTGAATTACTCCCTTGATTATAGGGATACTTTTGCTAATTGGGTACTGATTTATATTCAGTCCCACAATCACTGGTTAATTCTGGTTCTTTCCTTATTTTTCATCAAGTTTTCAAAACTATATATACTCTATTCATACACAGATACACACGAATTAATCTGTTAAAAAAAATCTCTCTCACAACTTAAAAGACTTTCTGCTCTCTCTTCTGTGCTAATTACTACTACTCTGGATTAGCCGACTGCAAGCCAAGGCTAACTATTATGCATTCTCCTACTTTCCTATTTGTGTTATTGCTTTCTTCACTTCACTGGTATGTTCTAATTTATATTTCAGTCCTCAAACCAACATGTTTCCATTACTGTTGTGATTCAGCATGCTTCCAACTTGCTTACTTATTCTTCAGCATGTATCTAGGATCCTGAACTCCCTTCTGCATGTTTAAATTAGGCTTTATTTGTTTATGAACAACATGTTTCTGTATTCTTAGCATCTACTTCTTACATGCCTATGACTGGTACATTGGTTTAACCATAGCCTTATGTGTTAATCTGACCTAGCACTGTACCCCCTGATCCTCTAGACCCTTAGGAGTTCCTGATTGGATGTCTGTGTGCGTATCTGCCTGCTGTATGTATGCCCTTACATGCTCTGTATTTGTCCCTAATCCCATTACCCCTGTTTGTGATTGTTGGACTATCCTTGGTCCTTGTATGAAGTTAAGCTCCCATTTCCTTCTTCAATACTGTTTTCTTACTTGCACTTCCTCAAAACTGTTCCTTACTTAAATCCTTTTAAATAAAAAGCACTCTCACATACACTCTTAGAAGTCTAAGTTCAACCCCCTTCGTGTGAGCACTGCTTTGGGAACCCTTTGAGTACCCTCTGAACTCTGACACACAAGGCTGGCACTTCCACAATACACATGTTTAATTCTTTGGCTATGTCTGGGAGTGAGCACTGCTCGGGAGACCTGAGGTCCTTAGGGAACTCTAACACATCCAGATTATGAAAAGGCTATGCAATACCATAAGGCAGTGAAGTTTGGAAAATCTGAGCCTAATTGAAGGCTTCCTATAGAAGTAAATTCTTATTTTCCTTTGGTTGTGTAATTCATAATTCCCTGGCCTTGTAATAATTTGTAAACAACTCGGGGGATGGATAGTGAAAAGGGAGGGGTAGCTACGCGTGCATTATCTATTAAAGGGATAGAAATCATGCTATTTGATTTTATTTCCTATCTGTGCAATAAAGATCATGTTTAGGCCCATATGTTCAAATTAATGCATTAGAAATCATGCTATATGATTTTATTTCCTATCTGTGCAATAGAGATCATGTTTAGGCCCATATGTTCAAATTCATGCATTAGAAATCATGTTTATCATGTCTCATACCTACTGTTTCAGCATGTTCACTTTTACTTAGAAAAATCCTGGTAATAAATGGTATTTTCTACTGTCATGTTCCACACTGCCATGTACGCTTAGAAATCTTGTTCTAGGTTAAACAACATTAAAATAAATTGTCATTCTAGCATCTTCTGAAACCATGATTAATACTGTAACTACTGAGCATTTAGAAATCATGCTTAGGAATTCTGCATACGCATCATTCTGCATCTCTATCTGTGCATTGGATATCATGTTATAGGGCCCTAATCGCTCAACTACATTTAGTCTAATTACTAATGTAGAAAAAGTATAACCACCCCACTCAGTCTTCTCTAAAAAACAACTGGTAATGCTTCTGTGTTCTGAACAACCTAGAACAACATGTTTAGGTAACAATTTACAACAGTTCCTTTAATAATTTTGTTAATATACACTGTCCCCCGCCTAGGCAAGCCTTAGGTGACTAAATTTCCAAAAATTAGAAATTTGTCTCTCTCTTGTGTGTGCTGCTTAACACTAATAGGTATATCTTTTAAAATCAGTTGGCAAACTGATTAAGAACATGTTTTTCTTGAGTTATAAAACAAGTCTTCCTACCTGTTTATCCTCTGAATTCACCTAGATACCACGTCTTAGGATCTTAATTAATAACATTTCCCTTATATGTGTTTGAGTCGTGCTAATTATATGCATTATCTGCGCTCTATATGGATCTATCTCCATATCTAAATATGGAAGAACCGACACAACAAGGGCGTAACCAACGGAAGGTTCTGGCTCAGACCTTGATGCTGCGACTCAGGCATTACTCAATAGAGGTGCAAGGCTGACAGAAGTACCGAAACAACCACAATATGCACCACTGGGAGGAAAATCTGAGCCTCCTATATGCTCTTATGTGTTTCCCATTGACTGCAGTCCTACATGTTCTTTGCTTGTCACCTTAGAATTTTACCCCTTTAAACCTGAGGGTCTGCCTAGTATCTTTCTTTTAGGGTAGTAGTCCTAACCTCCTCCAGGACTGATAGGACGGGACGGGTAATAGCACACAATAGAATCCGTGACCAACACACACTTTAATTACCTTCACGGGGTGGGAAGGGTAGAATATGGATATGATGACCGGTGCGCCAATACCACGTGTAGCTCCTCTTCGAGGAGTGATTACCGGGTATTGCATTGATTTGATCCATATTATTAAAAATGTAGGACACTTGTATACAATAGTTCGTAATTACCCCTACTGTTTTCTAAACACCTGTATGCTTAAGACTTAAATCCCCTCTTGTTTGAGCCTTTACTTGTTATTTGTTAATTGTACAAATTCACAAAACTATTTGGTCGGGAACCATAATTGTGGATCCCGAGGGGTGGCTAACACCTTCCCCTTAGGATAATTTCAAGCCCTTACCCAAATCTCTGGTCAGCAACATAGTTTTAATTGAACCCCTTAGGTGCCCTAACGCACCGTTAAAATCGTTAGGTGGCGACTCTTCAAAATATGCGAACCCCTTCCCCAAAAGGAAAGAGTTATCCCAACCAATGTCATGAACTCGATCTTCCGCTAAGGAGGAGGAAAAAAGGTGGCGCGACAGGTCACCCGAGGTGCTATGTTCGGTAGTGGGTACCTCGTAACTTGCTTTCTTTGTGGTACCCGTCTGAGGCTGCAGAACAATTGTAACCTTGGGTGATTCAGGAGATTTTTCCTTTTCATCCTTCGAGATCTCCTCGCCTCGAGGTGTGATCTCTGGCTTGGAGGGCTTAGCAGCTTCGGCCGATTTCCTGGTTTGATCCACTAACGCCGAAACCTCGCCCTCGTTGTCATCATCCTCCAGAAACTGGTGGGATGAGTCTATGTCCACCGGGATGACGTTATTCCTGCGCCTCTGAGCAGGCCCACTTTATTTTGAGGATCTTCGGGCTTCGAAGACCTTTTTCTCTTATTGTCTTTCTTTGGTTTCGGGATCGGAGATTTGACCTTTTCCCTAGGAGGGGCTAGCCTCATTTTGGATAAATCTCCAATGCCTGCATAAATAAAAGCTAAGTGTCATAAATGAAGCATCCCGGATAAAGAAGAAAATATTAGATATCTTACCATGGTGTTTGGCTTCCCACTTTCCCTTCGACAGGTCACGCCACGTGCTTTGTCATATGATGAGGTGGCGGCTAGCTTCCGGACCCAATCCTAGAGATCGGGGATCACATGGGTCATCCAAGGGACCACTGCAGATAAAGGAAAGAACGTTAGTCAACATATAGTAAAAGTGCAGAAATTTGCTAAGGAAACGGGCTCCACTTACGGTTGAAGTTCCACTTCTCGGGAAACGACATTTGCTCCTCGGGGATGAATTTGATGGTCCTCACTCGAATGAATCGACTCATCCAGCCTCGGTCTCTATCTTCGTCATTGGTGGTAAAGAAAGATTTGGTCGATCGACGTTAGAGTTTAATCAACCCTCGGAAGAGTTGAGGCCGGTACAAACGAATAAGGTGGCTAAGGGTAAGTTCGAGCCCCTCGGCCTTGCTGGAGAAGTATCGGAGCATTATCACAATGTTCCAGAAAGATGGATGGATCTGGCCAAGGGTAACTTGGTACCGTTTGCAGAAGTCAATCACGACTGGATCGAGGGGACCCAACATGAAGGGGTAAGTGTACACACTTAAAAACCCCTCCATGTGGGTAGTAATGTTCTCATCTCGGGTGGGGATATGTAACACGATTCCTTCCCCCAGCCACAATCCTTCTTCATAGCATCGATTTGGTCCTTCGATATCTAACAAATGTACCTCGAAGCATGCTTACACCGATCGGGAACATCGGGTGGATTCTCGACGATGACGTCTTTCTGCAGGGTACAGCTACCGGGAACGATTTCGTGAAGGGCCGACACCTTACCACCGGCCGGACGGGAGGAAGAAGAGGAAGCTCCCTCTTTTTGAGGAACAACTTTAGAAGTTTTAGCCATTGATTTTGGTTGAGATAGGTGGAAGGAGATAAGATTTGGCGGCTTTCAGCGTTAAGGAAGCGGAAGAACTAGTGGCGGAGGAGGAGAAGACAGGTAGAATCAGAAGAGATGCAAATGGAAGTAAAAGTCCTTAATGATACAAATAACCGAGTATTTATAGGAAATCGGCGAGCGTTCGGTGGCGCTAGTGGCCGACCAGCACTAACGCACATTTAATGTTTTGGGGAAGCAAACCGATGAGACGTTTCGGTTACTTGAACACTTACGTCATGAGAATGTTGTCATTATCAGGGACTTCAGAAATTCGGGATTCAAATCGTTTCTTATCATTTTATTCTAAGAAATGTGGGGACTCTCTATATACGGTAGAAATCAGGTAGTCTAATTTCACAGGTTCGAGAGGTTACCCCGAGCCCGAGTTCAAATGGATCAAGCAAGTTTGGTAGATCGAGCTTGAGACTAGTGACAGAGTGCGAGGCTCGAGGACCAAAACATGTGACACCGAAGGCCGAGTAAAACCCACCTCGGTATAATGCCATTATAGGCTTACAATAGAATGGGCGGAATTCCTATAATGGCACAAATATCAAGGCGTAAATCCCGTAACGGATTTGTACGAGCTCGTACAAATCCATTAGACAACTGTACAAATCAGATTCCTTTCTAGAAATGAAAATGTACCTTATTTAGGACCCCTACCCTATATATAATGGGAAACCTATTCATTTGTAAAGGCAATCAATCATTAGCAAAAAATATATAATCTTACTTTTCGTTCATCTCTCATCAGAATTGTTCTTTAACTTTAACATAGTTTCTTTACTTTATTATTCATCTGAGTGCACCTCGAGGTCGTCTTGGCTCGAGGTCATCTTGGCTCGAGATCGGGGCCTCAAACATTGGTTTGATTTAAGTTGTTCACTTGATTTATACACTAGTCTTCTTGTTTATCAATTAGTATTGGACTATATCACGTATCTTTTAGACCTCAATACGAATTTAATTGTTACTCAGATTTTAGGGTAAATAAAAGCACCTAAATGTAAGGTAAGCAATGCACTAAAGATATATTATTATATCCAAACATCACTACCTCACACTTAAATGTTGCTCGTCCCCGAGTCAACTAACAATTTATACTATCCTCGAGCACTTTGTTTTTACACAATTGAGGCACACTACACCAATGAACATGGTTGATAGAAACAATTAAACTCTAGCATATGCAATCACATACACTTCCCTTTTTCTTATGCCAAACTTCAAAAATATTCAAAACAATGACAACATGCTCATAACAATCCTAACCTCAAAAACCGACTCAAAAGTCACAATTTACTCATGGCTTGAACACCTAACATCATAGAGAGAATTCTAATAACGTCACCTATTCCTCGCGAAATCATGTGCCCTCACAACAAGAACAAATGAGTAATTTGAATCCACACATTCGAATCAAATATTTAAATATATTTTAAGGACTCAGATAAATCAAAGAAATTCCTCACTCTTAAAAAGAAGTCACATGCATGCACAAAGTACCATAGACTTGCCCTTTATGTAAGCCTCCACTAATGTAGGCTTGCTCAATCTATAATCAGTTAGGACTTTTTTCTGGTTGTAACGTGGGCTAAGGGAAGGGTAAGGTATATTTTGGATTAGTGGTTCATCCTCCCAAGCATTTTAACACATCACATAATAACTTTAAGCGCAAATTCCTCAATCCACTTCAATTTCACAAACAAGATCACACCCCAAAAATATTCCCTCTTTCTTTAAGCACTACTTTACATTATATCCCACAAGCAAAACAAGACAATAATTTATTCATCTATATTTTCCTTCTTTTTTTTTTCTACTCTTGTTTTTGCTTTTCAGTTTCCGCTAGTGGTGTATTACTTTTTTAAAAAAAAAGTGCACCCTTCTTTCTTTCATTGGTTCCACTCGAAAGCCACCCTACACTTAGTCCTTACTTCTTCTAGCGCTCATTTCACAATTAAACTGCTTTAAGAGATAAAATAATCAAAATAATAAAAATTTAGAACAATGGGGTATAGGTTGTGGTTGCCAAATAAAAGTCTATAGGCTCAAAAGGGTTTACTAGGGATAATTTTTATTCATGGTAAGCGGTAAGTTCAAAAGGATCAAATAAAGCCTAAACTCATTTTTCAAATCGTGCAAAACCTAACATTTTGCTTCAACTCACATGCCGGATAAGTTCTAGACTCTGATGCAATGACACAGACTATGAAATTTCTCACCATACATGGCACATGACTCACTAAAGACAGTTCCATTCCGATTCTCAAATACTTGCAAGTATTCACGAAGCCACAAAATATTAAGCATTAAGCACAAAGTGAATACGAGCCAAGAAATGAGACATAGATGTCAATAGACCTGCTATCTGACTCAATAAGGCATCATAAGTAATTTCAAACTACATGGAAGGTAATACACATGCTAGAGCTTAAATATGCTACTATCAAACAAGTTAAAAGGGCGCCTAGAAATTTCATCTTCCTTCTTTTATTCATAAATCCTATTCTACTCTAAAAATAAAAAAACTATGACCCGGTTAAAACTACATCCCATGGAAAAGAACCGAGACACAAAAAAAAATCACGAGGGATTATTACTACCTACAAAAATAAAGAAATATTTTGGTATTTTTCTATTTTTTTTGTGTTTTTGGTTAGACTTTTATCTCTCAAGAAAATTGTCTAGAATATTTATCGTCCGAAAAAGTCCAATCTTTTTTTCATTTTTCTAAAAAACACATTATCCAATTAAACTAACACAACTAAAATAGCATAGAAAGTCACCTAGAAAATCTCCTCACCCCACACTTAAGATTGTGCATTGTCCCCAATGCACACTAAAAAATACAAGAGATTAAAAAAAACTCCCTGGTAGGCAAAAGACCGAAACACTAGCAGCTCATGGGGTGCTCAGACTTCTCCCAGGCCTGGTCCTTCGTGCTGGTACCTCACACTTAGTTCCAACTATCTGGTTTGATGTTGCATCCTTCCAATGGCCTTGCTTCCCTTGATCCTAGAGAAATAAAAAATAACACTACAAGAATAATACAAGTAATGCTGGGTTGCCTCCCAACAAGCGCTTGATTTAACGTCGCGGCACGACGTGAATCACTTTATGCCTCCACTTCAAACTTATGAATTGGGCCACAAGTTTTGATTCAAGCTTATGATTATTCTCATGGGGTGGTGGAACGAATCTAACTGGCTCAAGGAAATAATGTAGTATTCTGCACTTCTTGGCCTTAAAATGAGGTGTGTAATTTTGACTTTTTGGCAAGAAGATTTCCAGAAATGTAGGCACCTTGTTCCTCATTCCTTGACTCCTCAAGTGGATCAGATGACTCTATTTCTGTATCATCATCCAAACACAATGTGGAAAAATGCTTGGAGTGTGGACCAATGCGCTCAACTACATGAACATTGGGACTCTCTACATCCACAACACCAATGACACTAGAGTCAACTAAATATGTATCCTCAATATCCTTGGTTGGCTCTAGTATCTCTTCTACAACATCGGCATCTTCAACATCTAGTTGGATAGATTGTTGGTGTTCCACTCTGACCTCATCCATTAGAACTTCAATTTCGTTATCTAATGCATGATCCTCTTGGCTTCTATCCATAATATTGGCTTGTTGAGCATTAAATGCTTCAACTAGTTGACTCACTTGTGCCTCCAGGTTGCGAATAACAACATCTTGCCTTTGTATATGCAGTTGTTTCTCATTATTTTGTTTCACAAGGCACTTTAGCATATCCTTGATCTCTTTCAGATCATCATCCCAGGGTTCTTTGTTCCTATTAACTTCACAAGAAAATGACGAACCATCAAAGTAAGTGATTAGGGGAGGAGACATATAAGCACAACCATAAAAGTGACCATCTTGATCACCACACATTCCATACATAAGATTGAGTTGGTGCACATAACTCGCTCTCGAAAATTTTGATATTTTTGCAATGTGTGATTTCCTCCACAATATACATAAGGAGGATCAAAACTATAATTACCAACATCAAAACTCTCATAATTCCAAGATTCCATGTCTCTCAAGTCAATTTTTAAAAACAATAAAAATATCAAATACAAGAAAACAAAAATAAAGGTTCAAACTTACAACCTAGAAATATGTACACCTATAACTACACCGTTAGTTCCTCAACAATGGCGCAAAAGTTTTATCACTCCCAACTATGCCTTATAAAAAGGACTAAGCGGCCGTTGCAAATATAATCCAGTTTACAAGTCCGTAGTCAAATCCCACAGAGAACTAAGGCTTAGCTACAATTGTTCAATATTGCTAAGAAACACAAGTCCAAACAATTTCCTAATTGTAGAGATTATAATATTTATTTCTAACTAATTAATTAACAACTATTATAAAGCAATACAATTATCAACTAACAAGGATTAACTTTGAGACAAGACTAAGGAGGTCTAGAGTTATGATTTCCCCAATTGTCAGAATTCTTCCAACTATGCCTTCTATAATTTTTCCTAAGTATTCTCTATTGATCGTGACTACTTCGGGTATTATAATTCTCCTCCGAGCAACTACCATAATTTACTGGATATATTCTTCCGAACTACGCTAGCTGGCACTAATTCAGTGCCCACTAAGATCGCACTAAGGTTTTGTTCTTCCTAATCCCACCTTTAAATACTTCGTATTGATTCCTCACATACGTCAGGATTAATGTTGTTTAACAACTACCTAAATATGTACCCTTTTCCAAGTAATACATACTAAATAGGCACAGTCAATTGATGTCCATTCAATCAACAACAATAAACACGTAGTTGAACAAGTAAAGAAATCAAACGATTTAATTATATAAAAATATAATAAAATTTATCATACAAAAGGTTCTATCAAAACTCTAGATAACAAATTATCTATTCATAATAGTATTCAAAACTATAATACTAGAATTCATAACAAATAATAGAAATAGGAAGAAGGAAGTGAAAAACTCGTAGAAGAATTTCCCGCCTTGCTCCTAGTGTGTTCTTGCCTCTTGAGGTCAAAATCCCCCTCTCGGTCTAATCTGTCCAATCTCGGTCTCCTCCTCTAAAAATATTGTCTAATGATTATTTATATGTGTAGGGAATAGGCCTAGACGAAATAACCAAGTTTAAAACCAAAAAAGAGACAAAAAAAAACTTTAAAACCCAAACTATGCGTCACCACGTGGAATGCAAAACGAACCTCGTACTGGACCTCGCGTCGCGAGGCAAAATGCGAGAAGATTTGCTCACATGGCTTGGTTCTTTGCTGCTTCACATTACTGCCTGAGGTGATTGCAATCAAGTACAATTATTTATCTATTTTATCCATTTCTTCAAGGTAATGACTTTCTTTCCTTTCTTTATTTTTTGTTTTACTTCATCCCATCATTGTCCCATAATATCCAGACATTCGATAATCATGACCCAATAATTATTGTATAAAATACACCGCAGAATCTTTACTTTGCTCCAATTTTATCTTCAAAGTGACTATACATAAATAAACTCGATTAAGCACACATATAATATATAACCATACTAACACAATAGTGCATCCATGCTTGACTGAGTTTCTTCTCTTCCATAGCTCCCAAATAATTATATTTATGGAAGGCATAACATTAACATATATAATAGTATGATTGCAATCTTGGGTTGACTATAGCTTGCCACCATTTAAGAATTCCCTGATGAAGTTGCTAGACCTGCAAAAGAAGCAAAGTAAGAGCGAATCCTACCGGCCATAAGGATGTATTAAAAAGGTGTGGTAAAGTTTCCTCACTCGGATTCTCATAGCACCAATATCCAAAAATGGGAATGCATACCTCATTCTCCGTAAAGCATAATCCAAAGGCAGTTTAAACTTTCATCTTTTCCATATGAAGAAATATATTGAACGACGGTCCTTTCACCCATATTTACTTGTATATATCATTACCAATTCCCTACAGGAGCGATGAAATATGGAGCAACTAAGCATGTTCAGTTATCAAACCAAAACCTGGAGGAACCTCCCTTCAGTGATGCTCCACTATCTTCTTACACTGTAGCATGAGAGCCATTGTTCCATTGTATCACCACTGGATTAAGCTTTTTACAATACTTCATACGAAAGAATTTATTCTAAAGTTCCACCATAGCATAGAAAATAAAGTCCGGGACACATCAAAGAGTGATTTAAAGACAACCTATCCCTCTAGCTAATTCTAACAAACATAAGTTCTACCATGATGTCCAATGCTACATTTGCCGAATTGGTCCAAAAGAACCTATCAAACATTTTATGTAACTGTGCAATTACATAATCGGGAGAATTTGCTTCAGATAATAAATGTTTGTGGGTACTATGTAAATATGTTTGATCAACACTAGCATACCCCTAACTGAAAGCAACTTTTCCTTCCAAGATTGAAATATGTCACTCGCTTTTGTAATTAATTCATCATAGTATGACTCCCTTCTTATACTACAAAAACTAGGACAACCAAGAAAGAAAATACTTTCCTTCCAATACTGTGAGGATCTCCATTGTGATAATCATATCCATAGGGACTGACTCATAAATATAGATAGAGCTCTTCTCTTTGTTAATCTTCTACCCAGACTCACCCTCATACCTAGATAGTATCTCCATTAACAACTATAATGTAGAAGCACCTGTTGAGAAAAAAATGATCATATCATATGCATAGGAAAAATGATTGATCCTTGGAATCCTATTTGGCATGCCAAATCCAGCAAAGTATGGATTCCCATGTAAAGCATCTAGTGATCTAGATAGTACTTCAACAACAAGGATAAATAAAGAAGGAGCAAGGGGTTTTCTTCTTAACTCCTCTAGTATAATAAAAAAAAAACAAATGGCTTCCATTCAGTAAGATAGATACAATTATTGCGCACAATTCTGAAAGCCATGCCAATCATCCTCTCTCTAAACACTTTTTCCTTAAAAACATTCAAAGATAACTAGGAAATATTATCATATACCTTAGCCATATCCAGCTTCATAACTAAATTTGTAGGCTTGGACCTCAGCTTATGTCAGTAATGATCTTTTGAGCTAATAACACGTTTTTTACAATGCTTCCCCCTTTAACAAACCAACTAGGTTAGGAAATATTATAGTGGGAATAATATCAACTAAACTTTCATGTAGCACCCTAGAGAAGATTTTGTGGATGAAATTATTGAGACTTATGGGCCTTATATCTGAGAAGGTACAGACTAGCTTATTCTTAGGCAATAATACCATTTTTTTTATGGGTGCCAAACCTAGCTAGTTCATAGTCATAAAAGAATGCCTTGACCATAGAAATATCAGCCTTTGGAGATTTCGAGGTAGTTGATGTTCCGTTCGCAGGACTTGAAGTCCCTTTTCTCTTTGCTTATGTTATCAATGTTCTATCTTTCAGACATATCTGTATTTTGGGAATAAACTCTGTATTTAATTGTATATCCCTCATGTACCCGTTAACACCAGATCATGGGATGATTATAGTTATATTGTTGTTATTGAATTAAATTATTTATGACTATTTTACTATTGAGTATACTTAATACTGCTATTTAAGTTTGTTTCTGCTTATTGATTGGTGACTTGCCTAGCTAGCGGTGTTAGGCGCCATCACCGCTCCGGTGGGATTTTTGGATCGTGACATGGATGCTCTAACTCTCGTTGTAACAGTACAACCTCTAGCACATGCTTTCGCCCTACTTCGGCCTCTGCCTCCCCTCGGTCACAAGCGGTGGTACTGCCATTGCAGCCTCTATTGCTCCAGATACACGAGTCCTCACCATGTGAGAGAATAGAATAAGAGGATTTAGATTCAAGTCAATAATAAACGCACGATGAGCAATCAAGAAAAAGAAGTTTCCTAAAGCCCTATAGCCTTTCGAAGATAAGTACAGATGTCTCCGTACATCTGCAAGACTCTTGTAGGTCTGCTTGTGATTTGTGAGATCCTTAGAACCTAATGCTCTGCTACTAAATTGTCCAGACCCGGAATCCCACCAAAGGCCGTGATGGCTCCTAACCCGCTCACTAGGAAACCCAATACAATAACAAGCAAAATTCTAAAGCAAGTTAATCAACTTTTAACAAAATACTCAATTTAATAAGAAAATAGAATAATCTCAAGTCTAATAACATAGATAAAATATCCAAGGAAGGGTCTAAGCGTGACCACAACTACCACTACTGCCCAAAACTCAGATGTCAAAATTATCACAATCATATAACCAAAGTATGTAAGAAAAACATCTGAATACACTATCTATTTGAATGAGATAGATAGACATAAGAGGTAAGTAGGGAGGAGGGGAACTCCATGTGCTGCGAATCGATCAAGAAGAGAAGCTCACCACATATCTACCTACTGACCTGAATGAATACCACTCACACCAGCCTTAGAACCTACACAAAATGAACAAAAGTGTAGTATGAGTACAAACTACGGTATCCAGTAAGTATCAAGTCTAGCCTAAAAAAAGTAGTGGCGAGGGGCCGACTACGACACTCACTAGTAGTCAAATAAACATATGAGTGAATAATCCAACATCAAACTATACATGATATCATCAACAAGTATAAAAGCTTAAAGTACAACTTATGCGGAATTTAGGCATGCTTTTCAAATAATCTGAATCAAATAAGATATCAGTATCTCAATACTCAAATAAAATTTGGTACCAGTCAACAATACTTACTTCAATTCATAGCATGAGTCTAAGAAAATATACATATACATGCTCATGATCATTTTCTCAACAACTCACAAAATTCATGTGCTTGACACATGCCACGTGCCCAACAAGCACTAAAATAATCACTGGTTCCTACGCTCACCGGGCCCAAGGAAACATGGGTAATCATATGACTTCAAAGGGACAAATCCATAATCCAAGCATCGATCATTTTATTTTTTAAGGGTCATCAATCAATCGTTGCGGCGCGCAACCTGATCAAAATCATAACATCCTCCCAAGTGCCCATAGTGCCAAATCCTCAACAATCACTTTTTCGCCCATGCATATGTGAAAGAAATGGGAACAATACATGGTAATAAGAATGAGGATAAAAGCTCAAATGACTAAGTGATGGCTATGGCAAATCATGTAAGTCAATTTATCACAATAGCTCAATAAGCTATTCAACAAGTTATAGCTAAATTACATTATTAAAATGAGTTAATTAGGCCATAAAAACCATCTAAATCATGGAGAAATAATGCATGTATATGACTATGAATTTATAATAAAATTTGATATAGCAATGTAACCCTCATGTGAAGTCAACAAGTCATAAACCAAGGCATGTTTCTAAATCATGAATATAAATTATCACGTAGTCAGAGAACTAATTTTAACATAAATAGCAACTTCGCATAATCCAATAAAGCGGAATTCAAGTCAATGAATACTAGGTATGGTTCAAAACCTCGCTACGCATATACGCTTGTCACCTCGCATATACGTGGCTCCTAAATCATGTATTAAGCCGCAATTATATTACCTATAGGGAGAATTCCCTCTTAAGGGGTGGATCTCGACTACCCGTAACCTCACGAGTCCTAATATATGATTAAGTTTCAAATCCAAGTGCAAATTGACTTTCAAATTCCCAAAATATACCCTCTTCAATTATAGACGAAACCCAAAAATTTCCTTTAAAAATCAATGTTTTAGGTGTAGAAACCCATAGTGAATTAAGATATAAAGTCAAATTCAAGTAACAAATACATGCCCTCAAAGTGGTGATGAAAATTTTCCCAAAATTCGCCTATAGTCGAGCTCGAAATTTCAAATATTGAAAAATGAGCTAACCCTTCAAAATATAAAACTCTGCAGCAATTACTGCATCTGCAGATAAATTCTTTGCATCTGCGATACCGAAGATGCGGTCCATAATGTGCATCAGCGGACTCTTCTTAGATGGCCACTCCTCGCAGGTGCGAACACACCTCACAAATGTGGCATCCGCATCTGCGTGTAAACCTCGCAGAAGTGCTCCTCGCAGAAGTGCTCCTCGCAGAAGGCCTAGTCTTCGCAGAAGCAACCATGACCTCACAACATTCTCTTCAAATTTGCGGACCTTCTTCTTGCAGATGCGATCTTGCACCTGCGCATCCCTTCTCCCCAGGTGCGGTGCACCAGCACTAGAACTGGAAACCTTCACCAAAATGATTTGGAACCCATCTGAAATACCCCTCCCCCCTCCCCTCACGACCCCATCCAATCACACCAACAATTCCGAATACCTCATCCAAAGTTGTCTGAGTGCTCAAAACACCATGACTAACATAAAATCCAAGAATTGACAAACAAAATACATGCTAAGCTTCTCTTAAGTTCATCAAATTTCAAACTTCAAACCAAGTGTCTGATTCACCTCTAACCAATCCCGATTACATCCAAACATTGCATAGAAGTCCCAAATAACAAACAAATCTATTCCACCTTCCAAAACTATAATCCGAATATGATATCACCAAAGTAAATCCCCGGTCAAACTTAGGAACTTCCAAACCTCCAATTTGTCAACTTTCGGCAAATAACACAAACATACCCTAGAAACCTCCAAATCAAAATTCAAACATACGCCTAAGTCCAAAATCACCATACAAACCTATTGGAACTCTTAAATTACCAATCTGAGGTCGTTTACACAAAAGTCAAACCTTGGTTAATTGCAACTTAATATTCTAAAATAAGACTAAGTGTCCCAAATACCTCTAAAACATTCCCCAAAGTAAACCGACCATTACCGTAAATAATAATATAATAGACATGTATACAAGAAGCATTAAATGGAGAAACGAAGCTCAGCATACACAAATCGGCTGGCCGGATCGTGACACATACTTTCCCTCCATAATCTATCTATGAAGTCTCGGAGCAACTCTATGTCTCATTTCTAGATTTTGAAAACTCCTCCATTTGTTTCTCCGCTTTTCGCGCTTTAGAGTGGGCTTTGATAAAAGTATCTACTAGTTCGGCAAAATAACTAATGGAGTTTTCGAGTAAGTGGGAGTACCAGGTTAGAGATCCTTTGTTTAGGGTCTCTCCGAACTTCTTGACGAGCATAAACTCGATTTCTTCTTTTGCGAGATTGTTTTCTTTGATTCCTACTGCATAGGCCATGACATGATCATACGGGTCCCAAGTTTCATCATATTTTTGAATGTTTGACATTTTGAACTCCTTTAGGATTAGGTGCAGGGCCGCGCTCGGCTTCCACGATATTGAGAGTATTTATTTATGTTGATTTTCTTTATTATAATGTTAGAATTAAATTCTGTAACTCAACATTTTCAGATATACCTAAACCTACATCGTCAGTGTCATTTGGAGTCTCCATTTTGCCGTATTCCTCAGTTTAGAGTTATGAGTTTCAATGAAGATGTGCACCAGTGGAGGTAGGGTTGGTGTAGCAGTTGTTGCATCACTTATCAAGGCACTCACCTCTCCAATTTGGGCATTTAGTTGCTGTTATTGCACCTTGAATTCCTTCACCGTCTCCTCCAACCTGTGTTGTTCATTACATCTTTAAGTAGATCTTGCAGGGGAGTTTTCCTTGAATAAATGTGTCATGACCCAAAACCCTAATATGTCATGATGGCACCGAACTTGGTACTAGGCAGGTCAACATTTCCAAAATATTTCCCTACAGTTAACAAAATGAGGCAAAGTTGTTTTTAAATTACAAAATTCCCATATACGGGGTAAAACCTAAAACACAAATGCATAAAACTCCCAAATCGGGGTGTCACTGAGCTGATGAGCATCTATACCTCACCAGTATAGAAAAGTAATATATGTGAAAGTATGGATCTAAATACAACAAAAGAAAAACTAAGGAAGGAGAAACAAGAACTGCGAACGCCTGGCAGCTACCTTGAAGTCTCCAAAGATCAGTTGTGCAAGGTATCAACACCCACCGTAGCCAGAAACACCTGAATCTGCACACGAAGTGCAGGGTGTAGCATGAGTACAACCAACTTAGTAAGTAACAATACTAAATAAGGAAGTGAAAGATACTGACGAGCTACACATTTATAGTTCAATTTCAATAATCTTAACAAAAGAAAGCATACATGCTTTCAAATCCGGCAATTTAAATCAAATCAGTTTATTCATGTCAAGTTAGAGTAAAAATTGGATGTAAAATCTCTTAGAATATTTCAAAGCAGTGATATATGACAGCTAAGTGCAACAACAATAAGATCAAATGCAACCTCTTAGAGCAACAGACACTCAGTCCTCCCATTCACTCCAACCTCACCATCTCTCATTCCTCATAGTCACTCATTCCTCTCAGTCGCTCGTCACTCGCACTCAGTAGGTACCTGCGCTCACTGGGGGTGTGCACAGACTCCGGAGGGGCTCCTTCAAACTCTTTATCAAGTCAATCATGGCATAAAATCAATGAAACATGTTGTGGCATGCAGCCCGATCCCATAAATATCCTCACAATCAGGCCCTCAGCCTCACTCAGTCATCGATCTTCTAGTCTCTCGGGCTCTTAGAAGTCATGAAAATCAGCCCAAACAGAAATAATATGATGCATCAATAAGGAATAATAGAGACTGAGATATGATATGCAAGTAGAATCTGATACTGAGTACAAACAATAAATAACAGGTAATTCAACATGTACACGACCTCTGTAGGTCCCAATAGTATTAACACATAGCCTAAGCATGATTCTAACATGATTTGCAGTCAAATTTCTTTAACACATGGAGATCATATAGCTAATCAACAAGTTATTCAATTTAATGAAATGGACCAAGTCACAAGTCCTACGATGCACTCCCACACGCCCGTCACCTACCACGTGCGTCACCTCCAAACCAATCACAATACACGTAACACGGGGTTTCTTACCCACAGAACTAGATTTGGAACTGTTACTTACCTCAATCCGAGAAAAATCCCTACTCCAATACGCCTTTGCCTCACAAATCGGCCTCCGAATGTCTTGAATCTAGCCATAAACAATACAATACAATCAACACGGGCTAAGGAATCAATTCCATAAGAAAAATATGAAGTTTTAATAAAAAATCTGAAATCGGCTCCTGGGCCCACATCTCGGAATCCAACATAAACCACAAAACCCCAAAGCCCATTCAACCACAAGTCTAGCCATACCAAATTTACTCAAATCCGATATTAAATCCTATTCAAAACCTCAAAAATATAGCCTAAGAACTTTTCTCCGTTTTCCCCAATTTTCCACCCCAAATCACAAATTGAATGATGCAATTAAAGGCATAATCATGGAAATTAACCAAAACTTGATAGTAATCACTTACCCCAAACACCCACGCAAGAATCTTTCCAAAAAAGCCTTCCACCGAGCTCCCAATTTAATTTTGTGCTATGAAATCAAAACCCTCGTTTTGAATCTTTTAATTCTGCCCAAGTGTGCGTCCTTTGTGAATGCTGAAGCACCCTCGTGTTCACGAAGCACGGTTGACTCACACCAAGAATCCCTTTTTCACGAACGCGATACACCACTCACGAACGCCAACCATTACTGACTCCTCTCATCGCAAACACGACCTCACTTCTCCGAACGCGTAGAACAAATGCATGGTGTCCTCAGTTGCCTCTTCTCTTTTTCGCGAACGGTCAACCATCAAGTATTCACGATGCACTCTCCTCCCAGACCTTCACGAACACGTCCTCTTCTTCGTGAACGTGAAGAACAAACCTTCCTCATCCTCTATTGATACTTTGCGAACACGAGACCATTCTCGCGATCACGTAAGTGGAAACCAGAACCAACAAAAAACATAAAATCTCAACTTCAGTAGTCTCCCAACTTCAATTCTTGATCTGTTAACCACCAAAAACTCACCCGAGGCCCCCGAGACCTCAACCAAACATACCATCGAGTCCATAATATCATAAGAACTTAGTCGAACCCTCAAACCACCTCAAGAAGTATCAAAAACATGAATCGCACACTCGGTCCGAATGTAAAATCTCTTAGAAAATTTCAAAGCAGTGATATATGACAGCTAAGTGCAACAACAATAATATCAAATGCAGCCTATCATTCTTCACAGTCACTCATTACTCTTAGTCACTCGGCACTCGGCACTCGCACTTAGTAGGTACCTGCACTCACTGGGAGTGTGCACAGACTCCGAAGGGGCTCCTTAAGCCCTAGCGCTATATCAATCCAATCATGGCATAAAATCAATGAAATGTGCTACGACATGCAGCCCGATCCCATAAATATATTCACAATCAGGCCCTCAGCCTCATCCATTCATCAATCTCTCGAGTCTCTTGGGTTCTCAGAAGTCATGAAAATCAGCCCAAACTGCAATAATATGATATATCAACAAGGAATAATAGACACTAAGATATCATATGCAAGTAGAATCTAATACTGAGTACAAACAACAAATAATAGGTAATTCAACATGTACATGGCCTCTGTGGGTCCCAACAGTACCAACACATAGTCTAAGCATGATTTCTAACATGATTTTCGGTCAAATGTCTTTAACACATGGAGAGCATATAGCTAATCAACAAGTTATTCGACTTCGCAGTTCCATGAAATGGACCAAATCACAATACCTACGGTGCACGCCCACATGCCCATCACCTAGCATGTGCGTCACCTCCAAACCAATCACAAAACACGTAATATGGGGTTTCGTACCCTCAGAACCAGATATAGAACTTACCTCAATCTGAGGAAAATCCCTACTCAAATACGCTTTTGCCTCACAAATCGTCCTACAAAGGTATCGAATCTAGACACAAATAATATAATACAATAAACACAGGCTAAGGAATCAATTCCACAAGAAAAATACAAAGTTTTAATCAAACATCCAAAATCGGCTCAAAACTAGCCCTCGGCCCCACGTCTAGGAAACCAACATAAATCACAAAACTCAAAAACCCATTCAACCATGAGTCTAACCATACCAAATTTAATCAAATCAAAATCAAAATCCCATTCAAAAACTCAAAAATCAAACCAAAGAACTTTTCTCCATTTTTCCCAATTTTCCACCCCATATCACAAATTAAATGATGGAATCAAAGGCATAATCATGGAAGTTAACCAAAAATAGATAGGAATCACTTACCCCAAACACCCACGCAAGAATCTGTCTAGAAATTGCCTTCTACCGAGCTCCCAATTCAATTTTGTGTTATGAACTCAAAACTCTGGTTTTGAATATTTTAATTCAGCCAAGGTGCGCTTCCTTCAGGAACGCGAAAGCACACTCGCGTTCGCGAAGCACGATTGCCTGTGACCAAGAATACCTTCTCCGCGAACACGATACACAACTCGCGAATGGGAACCTTTACTGACTCCTCTCATCGCGAATGCGACCTCACCTCCACGAACCAAAGAACAAATGCATGGGGTCCCCAGTTTCCTCTTCTCTTGTTAGCGAACGCATCAACCATCTCGGGTTTGTGGTGCACTCTCCTCCCAGACCTTCGCGAACGCGTCCTCTTCTTCGCAAACGTGAAGAGAAAACCTTCCTTAGCCTCCATTTACATTTCACGAACGCGATACCATTCCCTCGAACGCTTAAGAGGAAACCAGAACCAGCAAAAAAACCAAAAATCTCAACTTCAGCAGTCTCCCAACTTCAATTCTTGATGTGTTAACCACCGAAAACTCACCCGAGTCCCTCGAGACCTCAACCAAACATACCATCGAGTCCATAATATTATACGAACTTATTCGAACCCTCAAACTACCTCAAACAATGTCAAAAACATGAATCACACATATATTCAAGCCTAATGAACTTTGAAACTTCCAATTCCTACAACCGCTGCCGAAACCCACCAAATAACGTCTGATTGACCCCAACTTTTGCACACAAGTCACAAATGACACTGGGGACCTACTCCAAATCCTAGAATCTCAATCTGAACTCGATATCAAAAAGTCCACTCCCGGTCAAATTTTCCAAAAATTCAACTTTCGCCATTTTTGGTGCCCAATTTTGCCCTCACATTTCCTAAGTAGTATATATATTTTTCAAAGTGTCATTTTACATCATTATTTAGTTTACATAATCCATACTAGCATTTTGTATAATTTTCCACAATTTTCGATAAATTTTAGATCTTTAAAATTGATTTTCTTGCGTTTAAATTACTTGAATATTTATTAATTACTCCTTCAAATTATTTTGTGATAACTTAATCACCTAAAATTATTATTTTCATCCATAATACATGTTTCAAATATTTTTTACTTCATTTTATAATTACATTAGTATTTTTAGGGTATTTACATAATTTTGCAATAATGGCCTATATTTTGCAATTTATTGCATTTGTTATTTTATTCAAGGTCAAAATAAAATTTTATATTTTTATAATCTTCTACTATTGTTTTAAAGTACTAATTCACATAAATTGACTTTTTATATTTTATTTAACTATTTTTATTAAATTATCATCCCCTTAATCTCTCATTTTAAAAACCGGCCCAATTTTAAGCTAATTTTTGGACTAATTTTGGCCCAAATACTTAGTCCACTCACTTTCCTCTCCAGCAGCCCAATCCAAACGACCCCTTAATCTCAACCCTGGCAGAACCTGTTTCTAAAACCCGACCCAACTCTCTTTAAACCTCAGCCTTTGATCAAAAGCAATCAACGACTCACAAACATCCCACTCCCTTTCATAGTTGACTTCATTATCCTATGCCCCTGTTTAATCTGACTTACTTGGATTCTGAATTCTGGTGCTTACCTATTTCATATGTGTAGCTTGAATGATCCCCTTAAGTATGCTCTGCTATTTTGAATCCCTATTGTTTGAGTCCTTTCACATGTCTTGCCTTGATCCCTTGTACTGGAACTCGAAGGAGATCATCTCCTACCAGAACTTACTTGATTGAACTCTTTTCTGATGAGTGCTTTATGTATGCTCTATTGTTTCCCGCCTTGTGTTCACATGAACCTTATATGTTAATTGTTGTCTCAATGTTCAGTTAATCATGCATTCTTTAGCGTTGCCTAAAGCTTCTAGTCAAATTTCAATATACCTAGCCTCACTTGTCATGTATAGTCAACTGGAACCAGCCTAAGAGTGTGCATGTTCTATTAACCTTAAGTTAATATGACTTTCTACCATGATCTTTGGACCTAGAAATCTTTGTGATTAAGATTCTTATCGATTGTTATAAGTCATGCCTACTTGTTTGTTTACTTGCCATTCCCTGACTATAACTTTGTTAGACATTCATGCCTTAATCTCCTAATTTTGAGTCTCTTTTAGGCCCATTGGTGCTTTTATATAAGCCTGTCGTTCTGAAAATTAAGCATGTATGCTTGCTATGTTAATCTAAGTGATGTGCCTCATCAATTCTACTAATTTTGCACATGCTACTCTTTCATTTGTTTGAACTTATATTGTAATTCTTTATGTTAAAACTACTCTATTAAGGTTGTTCTCTGCTAATCCTTCAGCTTTCGTAATTAGATTCCCTACTTGAAATTGTCTTAAGTTGCTTTTGACCATGTATGTGTTTAAAACCTCTTTAGTAATAGTCTGCTTATGTATGTCCTGTCAACATGCCACACGAATCTGCTTATGCTTTACAGTCCTAAGAAATAAGTATGTACACTTTCTACTCTATTTAATTTGTTCAACACATAGTCTATTACTCATGTGACCATGTCCTTCATATGGGCTTGGTATTTGGTTCTATGTGATGCTGGGCTTGGTTGTTGGATCCAGACTTACTAGACTGATCTTATGAGTTGGGAATTCGAGTCTACTGGAGCTGTCGAAGGCCTGGAAGATACTGGATTATTTATACTGGGCCTATCATTGGGCATATAGTGGTCTGCTTACGTTATTATTCAGATTTAGTTTGGTTTGTAATAATCTTGTAATTAAACAGACAAGGTGATTAATAAAAGGGGTTGGGTATCTTAATTCTCGCACAATGGGTAGAAAGCATGCCTATAGGATTTATGTGTTCTGCTTGCTATTTTAACTCTCATGTGTTGTACACTAGTAGAAATCATGTCCATAGTAATCACAGACTCACTCAACCTGTTTACTATCAAATCATAAGCTTAAGTACCCTATTTGCTCCCCATGTCTACTGCTATGTGTTATTTGACAGCGAGCCTATATAATCACTAATGAGTATCTAGAAAATCATGTCTATAGGACTTTAATTGACTAATTAGCTATTATAGTTGTTATCATACTGCCCACCTAGATAACATGCCCTGAGGGATAAAGTGTTATAAAATCAGGTTTGATTGTCAATTGCTAGAGATCCTGCCTATAGGATATTGTCACTCGCTTAAATTGTTTATGAGATCAACTTGTTAATGCTGGATTCTCAAAACTGTTTCATTTCCTAGCTACGCCGCAGCTAGAAATCATGCCTATAGAACAATGTCACCTTCCTAAGACGCATATTTACAAAATCAGTGCTAGTAGTCCTAAGTTTGAAAATAGTTTACTGCCTCCTCGCCTTAGCCATTAAGAGCAATAATGTTGCATATATGATGCTGGAATTAAGAATCACCTAGAAACCATGCCTATAGAATTAAGTCTTAATTCTAAAATTATGTACTGCCTAAGCTGCCCGCGTGCATTTGTTATTTATGTGTGGAGGATAACTTGGGCCTTTATTTGTCTTTACATGAAGTCCTACTTGTTTTTTGAATGTCGGTTAGTTTTACCAGTTTTGAGAAACCTAAGTAAAAGTCTAGAACCACCCAAATAGAGGTCCAATGCCTCCTGGACCATAGGTATGGGACGTGTAGTGCATGCATAGGGTACGACTTAGAATTGAATTTGAGCGCTTCTAGGTAAACAACTTTAACATAGTAATTGGGTAGGAGGAGATAATAGTCTGTGCCCGCTGAATAATATGAGAAACTCCTATCTAAATAGAGTTGCAAAGTATTATGTATATTACACGGGGTGATCCTTTAGTCTAAAAAACTTGGGACCCCCCTCTTGTTTTTTAATTTTGATTTAGTTATTCAAACGTTGTATTTATATCTTGTAGTTCTTAAAGATTTGTACCAGTGGTGTTATAATAAACTTCCCCGACCTTTGTTTATTTAATCACCTAGTCTAATTATATAATCCACAAAGTTCTAAGTTCGGCCGGGACCCACAATTGTGGACCTCGAAGAGCGCCTAACACCTTCTCTTTGAGGTAATTTGAGCCCTTACCCTATCTTTGGTGACGTTGACTAGTCAAAACAGAATCATTTGCAAACAGGTGCCCTAACGCACCTTAATAATCGTTAGGTGTCGATTCTTCTCTTTTAATACCCATGTAAAAGAGCTTTCACACGTCAAAACCCAATTTCGCGAGAACAAATGGGCGCGACAGCCATATCAAGCCTAATTCCACTACGGACTTCCAAAACACAATCTAAACACACTCCTAAGTCCAAAATCACCCAACGGAGCTAACAGAATCATCAAAATTCAAATCCGGGATCATTTACACATGAGTCAATATTCGGTCAACTTTTCCAACTTAAGCTTTCCATTATGAGACTAAGTGTCTCAATTCATTTCGAAATCCTTCCGGACACGAACCAACTACCCCAGTAAGTCATAAAACAACAGTAAAGCTTAAAATGAGCAGAAAATGGGGGACGGAGCTACAACTCTCGAAACACCGGGTCGTTGCATCCTCCCCCTCTTCAACAATTGTTCGTCCTCGAAAGGGTCTAGAAACATACCCGGAGTCTCAAATATGCGTGGATATATGCTCTGCATTTGCCGCTCGATCTCCCAAGTAGCCTCCTCCACAGGTTGACCTCTCCACTGCACCTTTACTGAAACTATATCCTTTGACCTTAACTTCCGAACTTGCCGATCCAAAATGGCCACCAGCTCCACATAATAAGTCAAATCTCCATTCAACTGAACCGTGATGAAATCCGAAACATGAGACAGATCGCCAACATACTTTCGGAGCATAGAAACATGAAATACTGGATGTACACCCGACAAACTAGGTGGCAAGTCAAGCTCGTAAACCGCCTTCCCAATCCTCCGAAGCACCTCAAAATGGTCCAATGCACCGAGGGATCAACTTCCCTTTCTTTCCGAACCTCATAACACCCTTCATGGGTGAAACCTTCAGCAGCACCTTCTCCTCAACCATGTAAGCAACATCATGGACCTTCAAGTTGGGATAACTCTTCTGTCTGGACTGCACCGTAGGAAGTCGCTCCTGAATCAATTTAACCTTATCCAATGCATCCTGGACCAAGTCAGTACCCAATAGCTAGCCTCCCCCAGCTCGAACCAACCCACTAGAGATCTACACCGTCTCCCATACAAAACCTCATACGGAGCCATTTGAATGCTCGACTAGTAGATGTTGTTGTAGGCAAACTCCGCTAGTGGCAGAAACTGATCCCAAGAACCCCCAAACTCAATGACACAAGCGCATAACATGTCCTCCAATATCTGAACAGTGCACTCAGACTGTGCATTTGTCTGAGGGTGAAATGATGTGCTCAACTCAACTTTGGTGCCCAACTCTCACTGTACTACCCTCTAGAACAATGATGTAAACTACGTGCCTTGATCTGAAATGATGGACACTGGCACACCGTGAAGGCGGGCAATCTCTCGGATGTGAATCTCAGCCAACCACTCCGAAGAATAGGTAGTACCAACTAGAATGAAGTGCGCGAACTTGGTCAGTCGATCCACAATCACCCAAATAGCATCGAATTTCCTCGAAGTCCATGGGAGCCCAACTACGAAATCCATGGTGATCCGCTCCCACTTCCACTCTGGAAACTCTAACCTCTGAAGCAATCTACCCGATCTCTAATGCTCATACTTCACATGCTGACAGTTAAGGCATCAAGCTACAAACCCCACTATATCCTTCATAATTCTCCTCCACCAATAGTGCTGCCTCTAGTCATGATACTTCTTCCAGGCATCCGGATAAATAGAATACCACGAATTGTGGGCCTCCTAGGGAATCAACTAACGTAGCCCATCCACATTGGGCACACAAATCCGACCCTACATCCTTAATACCCCATCATCCCCAATAGTCACATCTCTGGCATCACCGTGCTGAACTGTGTCCTTAAGGACAAGCAAATGGGGATCAACATACTGGCTCTCTAATGCGATCATATAAGGAAGAACGAGAAACCACACAAGTTAGAACCCGACTGGGCTCTGAAATATCCAATCTCACGAACTGGTTGGCCAAAGCCTGAACATCAATTGCAAGAGGTCTCTCTCCAAGGGGAACGAATGCAAGACTACCCATACTCACCGCTTTTCTACTCAAGGGATCGACCACTACAAATGCACTCCAGGAATGATACAGAATGGTGATATTATAGTCCTTTAGCATCTCTAACCATCTTCGCGGCCTCAAAATTAGATCCTTTTGTTCGAACAAGTGCTGGAGACTCCGATGATCCATAAACACCTTACAAGACACACCATAGAGATAATGCCTCCAAATCTTCAATGCATGAACGATGGCAGCTAACTACAAATCATGAACATGGTAGTTCCTCTCATGAGGATTCTACTCACGTGAATCATAAGCAATCACTCTACCCTCCTACATTAACACACTCCCAATACCGATCCGAGAAGCATCACAATACATTGTATAAGAGCCTAAAGTTGATGGCAAAACTAGAACTGGAGTTGTGGTCAAGGCAGTCTTGAGCTTCTGAAAGCTCTCCTCGCACTCATCTGACCACCTGAAAGGAGCACCATTTTGGGTCAATTTGGTCAAGGGCAATGCAATTGACGAGAAGCCCAGAACGAAGCGAAGGTAATAATCGGCCAAGTCGAGAAAGCTCCGAATCTCCGTAGCTGAGGACGGTCTGGGCCAACTCTGAACCACCTCTATCTTCTTCAGATCCACCTGAATACCCTCACTGGATGCCACGTGCCCCAAGAATGCCATTGAACTGAGTCGAAACTCACACTTGGAGAACTTGGCATAAAGTTTCTCCTCACTCAACCGCTGCAACAAAATCCTCAAATGCTGGGTATGCTCCTCATTGTTGTGAGAGTACACCAGGATATCATTAATGAACATTATGACAAACGAGTCGAGATAAGGCTGAAATACAATGTTCATCAAATACATGAACGCTGCTGGGGCATTGGTCATCCCAAAAGACATCACAAGGATCTCATAATGACCATAATGTGTCCTGAATGTTGTCTTTAGAATATCCGAGTCCCGAATCTTCAACTAGTGATACACATACCTCAAATCAATCTTGGAGAACACCCTCTCTCCCTGAAGTTAGTCAAACAGATCATCAATACGCGGAAAAGGATACTTGTTCTTGATTGTGACTTTGTTCAACTACCTATAATCAATGCACATCCTCTTAGTACCATCCTTCTTATTCACAAACATAACTGGTTCCCCCCAAGGTGACATGGTAGGATGAATAAACCCCTTATAAAGGAGTTCCTGAAGCAACTTCTTCAATTCCTTAAACTCAGATGGTGTCATGCGATACGGTGGAATAGAAATGGGCTGAGTGCCCGACACCAATTCAATACCGAAGTCAATATCCCTGTTTGACAGCATGCCCAATAGGTCTACAGAAAACACATTCGAAAACTCCCGCACAACTGGAACAAAATCAATTGTGGGAGCATCAGTATTAAAATCCCTCACAAAGGCCAAATAAGATAAACAAACTTTCCCAACCATCCGTTGGGCCGTCAAATATAAAATCACTCTGCTGGGAACATAGTCTATATAACCTCTCTACTCAATCCTCGGCAACCCCAGCATCGCCAACATCATGATCTTACTGTGACAATCTAGAACAACATGACATGGAGACAACCAATCCATACCCAAGATCATGTCGAAATCGACCATACTAAGAAATAAGCGATCAAATCTAGTCTCCAGATAGTCACTACACACGACCGATATACACGGTCCACAATAATAGTATCGCCCGCTGACATAGAGACATGAACCGATGAAACTTAGGACTCACGGGGCATATCCAAATAATGAGCAAAATATGATGAGACATACAATTAAGTGGAACCAGGGTCAAATAATACAGAGGCATCCCTGTGGAAAACTAAGACAATACATGTGATCACTGCATCTGAAGCATCAGTATCTAGTCTGGCAGGTAAATTATAGAATCGGGCTTGACCGCCACCTGATCTTCCTCCCCCTCTAGGGCTACCTCTAGCTGACTGGGCCCCACCCCGAGCTGGCTGAGCGGGTGGTGAAGAAGCTGGTGTTGAAACCACAATCTGACTCCTCTACTGCACTGGACCTCCCGAACAACGAGGACACTACCTCCACAAGTTCCCAAACTCCCCGCACTCATGGGAGCCCCCAACACAGGGATAACTAGTGTAAGGACCTGGCATAAATGAGCCCTGAGCTGATGGAGCTTGGGATGAACTTTCAGATAGAAGGGCACTGAGAGATCACTGACCCTGATGAGAACTGTAAAATCCATGGTCGGATGATGCACCACGGTGAGCTGGATGAGCCGTTTGAGCATGCCTATAAGGACGACCCCTACCGTGGTGGAACTGACCCCTAGAAGGAACATCACCAAAACCACCCGGTCCATGAGGCCTCTTGGCCTCCCTCTTTCCCGGCTCCTGACTGGGGACCATCTCTATCTACCGAGGAATGTTGACTACCTCATCGAAAGTAGCACCATATACCCTCTCTCGAGTCATATACAACCGCAGCTGATACGTGAGGCCATCGTTGAACCTCCTAATCCTCTCCCTATCAGTGGGAACCAACCAAACTACATGATGATCCAACTCAGAAAATCTCATCTCGTGCTGGGTCATAGATATGCCGTCCTGCCGAAGCTGCTCAAATTGTCTGCACAACTCCTCCCTATGAGACTACAACACGAACTTCTCCAAAAAGAGAACAGAGAACTCTTGCCATGTAAGTGGTACTGCACCTACCGACCTACGCCTCTCATAAGCCTCCCATCATCTGAGAGCAGCCCCAGAAAACTGAAAACTAGTGAACGAGACCCCACTTGTCTCCAGAATACCCGTTGTCCGAAGCATCCACTCGCACTTATCCAAAAAGCACTGTGCATCCTCTGAATCAGCACCGCTAAATGATGGTGGTCGAAGTCTCCCAAATCTCTCAAGTCTCCTCTGCCCATCATCAGCCATAACATGGACTAGTGGGGCCTGAGCAGTTGTAGCCGGCTGGGCTGATAGTGCCCCCGGTGTCTGGAGTCCCTGCATCACCTACTCTGGTATACGGGTGGCGGGAGTCTGAGTACCTCCCTCGGCCTGAGAAGTGGTTGTTTCGGCTGGGACAGAGACCACTTGAGCAAGACTGGTACACGGTCAGAATCTGAGCTAAGGCTTCATAAAGGCTTAGAATCACGATGGGCACAACTGGTGCCTGAGCTGGTCCACTGGCTCAACCGTATCTGGTACTTGCTCCTAAGTTGGAATGATCAGTGGGTCTGCAGGTGCCGCCCTAGCTGTTATACGAGCTGCACCCCTACCCCTAATGCGGCCTCGGCCTCTCGCAACCCTAACTGGTGGTACTGGTGGCTGTCCATCCTGTCTGGTAGAACGTGTCCTCACCATCTATGAGAGAATATAATAATAGAAGTTTAGTTACCAGAATTAATAAATTTGCACGACAAGAATACAAGAATGTGATATTTTCTAAGGGTTCGGCAGATTCTCGAAGATAAGTACATCCGTCCCTGTACCATCCGCAAGACACTACTAAACCTGCTCATGACTCGTGAAACCTATGTAACTTAGGCTCTGATACCAACTTTTCATGAACCAAAACCGTAATCTATCGTGATGGCGCCTAACGTGGCACTAGGCAAGTCGACATTTCCAAAATATTTCCCAACATTTAACAAAATGAGGCAAAGTTGTTTTTAAATTAAAGAATTCTCATATACGGGGTAAAACCTAAAACACAAATGCAAAAACTCCCAAATCGGGGTGTCACTGAGCTGATGAGAATCTATACCTCACCAGTATAGAAAAGTAATATCTATGAAAATCTGGATCTAAATAAAACAAAAGAAAATATAAGGAAGGAGAAACAAGAATTGCAAATGCCGGGCAGCTACCTCGAAGTCTCCAAAGATCAGCTGTGCAAGGTATCAACACCTACCGTGGCCAGAAACACCTGAATCTGCACAGAAGTGAAGGGTGTAGTATGAGTACAACCAACTCAGTAAGTAACAATACTAAATAAGGAACTGAAAGATACCGATGAGCTACACAGTTATAGTTTTCAATAATCTCAACAAAAGAAAGTAGGCATGCTTTCAAATTCGGTAGTTTAAGTCAAATTAGTTTATTCATGTCAAGTTTAAGTAAAAACCGAATGTAAAATCTCTCGGAATATTTCAAACCAGTGATATATGAGAGCTAAGTGTAAGAATAATAAGATTAAATGTAGCCTCTCAGAGCAATTGACATTCAGTCCTCCCATTCCCTCCAACCTCACCATCTCTCATTCCTCACAGTCACTCATTCCTCTTAGTCTCTCGGCACTTGACACTCGCACTCAGTAGGTACCTGCGCTCATTGGGGGTGCGCACAGACTCCGGAGGGGCTTCTTCAGCCCAAACTCTTTATCAAGTCAATCATGGCATAAAATCAATGAAACATGCTGCAACGTGCAGCCCGATCCCATAAATATCCTCACAATCAGGCCCTCAGCCTCACTCAATCATCAATCTCTCCAGTTTCTCGGGCTCTCATAAGTCATGAAAATGATCCCAAACAGCAATAATATGATGCATCAATAAGGAATAATAGAGACTGAGATATGATATGCAAGTAGAATCTGAGACTAAGTACAACCAATAAATAACAGGTAATTCAACATGTACACGCTCTCTGTGGGTCCCAACAGTACTAACACATAGCCTAAGCATGATTTCTAACATGATTTGCAGTCAAATTTCTTTAACACATGCAGAGCACATAGCTAATCAACGAGTTATTCAACTTTGCAGTTCCATGAAATGGACCAAGTCACAAGTCCTACGATGCATGTCCAGACGCCCGTCACCTACCATGTGCTTCACCTCCAAACCAGTCACAATACACGTAAAACGGGGTTTCGTACCCTCAGAACAAGATGTGGAACTGTTACTTACCTTAATCCGAGTAAAATCCCTACTCCAATACGGCTTTGCCTCGAAATCAGCCTCTAAACGTCTTGAATCTAGCCACAAACAATACAATAACACGGGCTAAGGAATCAATTCCATAAGAAAAATACGAAGTTTTAATAAAAAATTCAAAATCGGCCCCCGGGCCCACGTCTCGGAATCCAACATAAATCACAAAACATGAAAGCCCATTCAAACATGAGTCTAACCATACCAAATTTATTCAAATCCGATATCAAAATCCTATTCAAAAACTAAAAAATCTAGCCTAAGAAATTTTCTCCATTTTCCCTAATTTTCCACCCCTAATCACAAATTGAGTGATGGAATTAAATGCATAATCATGGAAATTAACCAAAACTAGATAGGAATCACTTACCCCAAACACCCACACAAGAATCTCACCAAAAATCGCCTTCCACCGAGCTCCCAATTTAATTTTTTGCTATGAACTCAAAACCCTCATTTTGAATCTTTTAATTCTGCCCAAGTGAACCTCCTTCGCGAACGCGGAAGCACCCTCATGTTTGGAAGCAAAATTGCCTCTGACCAAGAATCCCTTTTTCGCGAACGCGAACCTTTACTGACTCCTCTCATCGCGAACAGGTGGAACTAATGCTTGGGCTCCCCAGTTGCCTCTTCTCTTCTAACGGTCAACCATCTAGCGTTTGTGGTGCACTCTCCACCCAGACCTTCGCGAACGCGTCCTTTTCTTCGCGATCATGAAGAACAAACTTCCTCAGCCTCCATTGATAGTTCGCGAATGCGACACCATTCTCACGAATGCGTAAGAGGAAACCAGAACCAGCAAAAAAACCAGAAATCTCAACTTCAGTAGTCTTCCAACTTCAAGTCTTGATCCGTTATTTACCCAAAACTCACCTGAGGCCCCCGAGACCTCAACCAAACATACCATCGAGTCCATAATATCATACAAACTTAGTTGAATCCTCAAACTACCTCAAACAATGTCAAAAACATGAATCGCACATAGATTCAAGCCTAATGAACTTTGAAACTTCCAATTCCTACAACCGCCGCCAAAACCTACCAAATCACGTATGATTGGCCCCAAAATTTTGCACACAAGTAACAAATGACACTACGGACCTACTTCAACTTACGGAATCCCAATCCGGCCCCGATTTCAAAAAGTTCACTCTTGGTCAAATTTTCCAAAAATTCAACTTTCGCCATTTCAAGCCTAATTCCACTATGGACCTGAAAACACAATCCGGACATGCGCCTAGGTCCAAACTCACCCAACATAGATAACTGAACCATCAAAATTCAAATTCGGGGTCGTTTACACATAAGTCAACATCTGATCAACTTTTCCAACTTAAGCTTTCCATTATGAGACTTAGTGTCTCAATTCATTCTGAAATCCTTCCGGACCCGAATCAACTACCCCGGTAAGTCATAAAACAACAGTAAAGTACAAAATGAGCAGAAAATGGGGGAACGAGGCTACAACTCTCGAAATGACCGGCCGGGTCGTTACATGATGTCCGGTTGATTGATCCATTGGGGTCCGTGTTCTTCCAATTTGTTCTGGTAGTTCGGTGCTTGAGTAGACGGGTTAGTTTTGATCCTAGACATGGTATTTCCCTTGAACAAATAATCAACAAATGAGAATAATAGAGAATTAAAAAGTAGTAGTGCGACTTTGGATTAAATGCCTGATTGTTAGGGCCCCAAAATGGGCTCCAAACTGTTTAACCTAAAAGTAATTGTAAAATGAAAATTAAATTTGTATTTTAAGGCCACTAGCAAATAGATTCACCCAAAGTGCTTATAGTAACTCTAAGACAATAATGATAAATAGAATAAAGATTAATAATTAAAAAAATATTATTCATCATTATCCTCTAAAGTAACTGTATTGAAATGGAAAACAATCTTAGGAAGGGAGAAAGGTAATCTTTCTAATGAATAGGATAAGAATACAATGAATGAATGATTGTAAAATATTGTGCATTATCAAATGTCCTTTATAATGAGTAGAATATGGTATTTATAGCCTATAAGGGATGGGACTATTCATAGTTCCTAACATGTACGTCAGGTATACAGTTAGTAGGGTGGAGAGATCCTCTCCAATGGCAACCATAATTGCGCAATAGACGGAGACCACCATCTTATAAAGGATCCGGGTACAGCTAAGTTCGGTACCAAAAGTATTTGTTCTACTCCAGGCGAGTACTCTTCCAGTTGCTCTTGGTTTGATTGGAATAGGTGGTCCTGGTACGACTCATCTGCTCTCAGGTCTTGACTTTCGTGCTCATGGGTCAGGATCCACTTCCACCACATGTCACTATTTTGTTGTGCCATGCGGCAAGGCCAAGCTTTGCTAATACAAAACATAACTAAAAGACTCTAAAGCCACAACTTATTCCTCATGGAAATACTTTACACTACCTTATTATGTCTAAATTATGAGATAGTCTACAACTCATGCCTCATAGAACAAAATTTAGATAAGAGATTTTAAAATCACAACTTATTTTTCATGAACACACTTTACGCTTCTTTATTGTGTCGAACTTATGAGATACTCTATAACTCTTACCTTATAGGCAAAAACTTAGCTCAAGGACTATAAAACCACAATTTATGTCATACGGATATTAATTTACACTACCTCTATAACTTATGAGATATTTTATAGCTTATGTATTATAGATAAAACACAGTTCGGGAACTTTAAATCAAAACTTATTTCCCTAGGCAACAGTTTACGTTATTTCGTTATGTATAAGTTATGGATATTTTATAGCTCTTTCCTTATAGATGAGACTTAGATCAAGGACTTTCAAATCACAACTTACGCCCCCATATGAGTTTTTTAAGAATAGACTCTGATTGGAAGAGTAGAGCAAGAGAAAACAAAAGAAAAATCAAAGAAAAAAATTGGAAGTGTGTAGCCTTAAAATATGTTAAAGGATACAATGGTCATTTACCATAGGAAAAAAACAAGTAAGGGTGAATAAATCAACATATTCCGTACCGGGGCCAAAAAATAAATATTGTACCCATGGAAGGTCATTCGATGCTATTTCCTGCCTAAAGAGATCCAAAATGCGGAGGCAAACGGGAATGAGCCTGGCATGATGACCCACCATGTCATCATGCCACATAGGTGCCATTTGGCATATATTAAAGCCTTGTGGAAGCATGGAAGCTTACATAGGAGGAAGGCTAGCATTTGTAAGAAGATTCTAGAAAAGTGTGGACATTTCCTTTGGAAGACCCTTGATCCCTATGGATTTGCTAGGAAAGTCCTTAGAATCTTCTAGGCTTGTAAAATTTTTTAGAGAAAGCCCTTATCTTGTAAATATTAAGGACTTGTGTAACAATTAATATTTACACTCTAATCCCTAGGGGACTAGTATATAAAGGGGGCCATCCCTTTTTAATTCATCAAGCAAAACAATCAAGTTCTCTCTAATACAAAGCTTCCCTTAATAATTCTCTTGTGTTCTTTCTACCATTCTCTTAGCGTTCTTGAGGAGCACACTCTTGAAGAGATTGAGAGTATCCGAAATGACTAGGAGGGACGTACACAGACCGAGATGGAACTAAGGAAAACCATCATTGCCGTAGAGTGCAGACTCATGGAGTCTTTGAGTACTATCGATGCTATGAAGGCAACGATAGAGTCGGGGAACATGTTAGTGTTGGCGTGACCGAGGCAGCCAAATATGTTGTGGTGACGAGGGAGTCTAAGATCTAGGCTCCCAAACCCCCGATGTTCAAAGGTGTTCTTGATGCACAAGAAGTGGAAAACTTCCTTTAGCACTTAGAGAACTACTTCAGGCACGAAAAAGTGAGGACGACAAGGCCATGATCAACACTGCACTGTTGTACCTCTTAGAGAATGGCATGCTATGGTGGAGAAGGAATATGGTCAACATGGATAAAGGTCTATGTACTATTAGCACGTGGGATCAGTTCAAAGCCGAGTTCAAGCGATAGTTCTTTTCAAACAATGTCTTGTACGAGGAAAGGCACAAGCTTAGGGAGTTGAATCAAACAGGGAGCATACGTGTCTACATCAAGGAGTTCACTACCCTTATACTTCAAATCCCCAACCAGACCAATGATGACTTTTTGTTCCACTTCATGGACGGGTTGCAAAATTGGCTAAGCAAGAGTTGCAATGCCAGCAAGTCGCAGATACAGACCAAGTCGTAGTGGAGGCCGAATCATTGATGGATCTTAGGCATGACAAGCACGACAAAAGCAAAGGTAAAGAATCAAAGTTTAACAATTTCAAAGATGGAGGAGACCGTGGCAAAGGCAAGGAGATACAACAACAATACTACAAGAATCAAGATTCCAAATAGTCGAGTGGCCGTCAGGGCTACACCGAGAAGAAGGCGCAGGCCGAGAAGAAGGGATGTTACATACGCGGAGGGCCGCACAGCTTCAGGAATTGTCCCGACCTAAAGAGCCTCAACGACATTGTCCGTGAAAGGAAGGAGCAGCCGCAAGGAGAGAGTTCGGGGACCGCACAGTTGGGTATGATCGGATATGTGGTGTTGTCAAAAAGCAAGCTATCCAACCTACCGAGAATGGAAATCAGTATGTGGATCTCACAATTAACAACAAGCCCGCTCGTGCAATGCTGGATACCGGAGCAAATCATAATTTAGTGACTGAGGCTGCCGCAAAGAGATTAGAATTAAATCTTTCTCCAACCAACTCTCGCATCAAAACCGTGAATGCCGAGGTACAAAATGCTCGTGGGGTAGCTAATGGAGTTGGTGTCAAATTGGGAACTTGGAAAGGTATGACAAACTTTTATGGATATCTTTGACATCATAATGGGGCAAGAGTTCTTTAGATATTGTCATACTTTGATCGACCCCTACCTCCAACGTCTCTTGGTTATGGAGCGAGAAGGATCTTGCATGATACCTATAGTGACTATGCCACACGGACAGATCCAAGAACAACTCTTAGCCATGTAGGTTGTCAAGGGGATCAAGAAAGGGATCCGATATTCGTGTCAACCATTTCAAGTCTAGAGGAGGACAAGAGTTTTCAAGAGATACTGCCGCCTTGCATAGAAAAGTTGCTTGAGGGAAACAAAGATGTCATGCTCGAGGAGTTGCCTAAGCACTTGCCGCCTAGGTGAGAGGTGGATCACAAGATTGAGTTGGAGCCAGGGTCTAAGCTACCCGCATTTTCCCTATATCATATAGCACCGCCCGAGCTAGATGAGCTCAGGAAACAATTGAAAGAGCTGCTAGATGCTGGTCACATTCGCCCATCAAAGGCATCTTTCGACACAACAGTATTGTTCCGGAAGAAGAAGGATGGATCGCTGCGCTTGTGCATAGACTACCGAGCACTTAATAAGGTCACAGTGAAGAATAAGTACCTGATCCCGCTCATTGCTGACTTGTTCGATAGACTTGAGCAAGCCAAGTACTTTACCAAGATGGATCTTCGCAAGGGCTACTACCAGGTTTGCATTGTAGAAGGGGATGAGCCGAAGACATCATGTGTGACGAGATATGGATCCTTTGAGTGGTTGATGATGCCCTTCGGCTTAACCAATGCACCAGCCACATTTTACACCCTTATGAACAAGATGTTTCATCCCTACCTTGATCAGTTCGTGGTAGTCTACCTAGAAGACATAGTCATCTACAGCAACACCTTGGAGGAGCATATGAAGCGCTTATGGAAGTTTTTCCAAGTCGTATGAGAGAACGAGCGATAAATCAAGAGGGAGAAATGCGATTTGCACAATAAAAGGTACACTTCTTAGGACATGTTATTAACAATGGCGAGCTACACATGGACGAGGCTAAGGTACGTGCTATCCAAGACTGGGAGGCACCTATAAAGGCAACAGAGTTGAGATCATTCCTTGTCCTTGTTAATTACTATCGCCGGTTCATCAGTGGATACTCAGCAAAGGCCGCACCATTGACGGAGTTTCTAAAGAAGAACAAGCCATGGGTTTGGACGAAGCATTGTCAAAGGGCGTTTGAAGACCTCAAGGTGGCTGTAATAGAGGTGCCAGTCTTGGCATTACCTGACTTTTCCAAGACATTTGAGGTGCATACAGATGCCTCTGATTTTGCCATTGGGGTGTCTTGATGCAGGGTAAGCATCCCATAGCATTTGAGAGCCGCAAGTTAAATGAGACGGAGCGGCGTTACACGGTGCAAGAGAAGGAGATGACTGCCATTATGCATTGCCTTCGTACATGGCGACATTATTTTCTCGGGTCAAGGTTTGTTGTCAAGACCGACAATGTAGCTACTAGCTACTTTCAAACGCAGAAGAAGCTCACACCAAAACAGGCTAGGTGGCAGGATTTCTTCGCCGAATTTGATTATGTGTTGGAGTATAAGCCGGGGAAAGATAACGTTGTAGCCGATGCCCTAAGCCGGAAAGACAAAAACTTGTTGAAATCACTTCAACAGCATAGGACATTTGTGAGGCTATAAAAGAAGGCATGCAACATGATCCAACAGGCAAACAATTTATCGAGTTAGCCAACCAGGGCAATACGAGATATTTTTGGGTCAAAGATGGCCTACTGCTTACCACAGGTCGGCGGGTCTACATGCCTAAGTTTGAATACATTAGACGGTGGATCATAAGGGAGAGTAATGACACAATGGAGGATGGTCATCTAGGCCAACATCGCACTAGGGCCTTGGTTGAGTCAATCTACTATTGGCCACGCATGCGAGATGACATAGAGTGGTATGTGCAGACTTGTCTTGTCTGTCAATAGGACAAGGTTGAGCAACAAAAACCCAGAGGACTTTTGGATCCACTACCAGTTGCAGAACGTCTATGGGAGTCCGACAGTTATGGTACTATTATGGTGGTGGTGGATAGATTTTCCAAATATGCCACCTTCATGCCCGCCTCACCAGCTTGCACTGCCAAGGAAGCCGCCAAACTATTATTTAAGAACGTGGTGAAGTATCGGGCCTTACCAAGGCATATTATCAGTGATCGATACCCCCATTTTACTGGAAACTTTTGGAGAGATTTATTCGACATACTTGGCCCGAAATTGCACTTTTCCACTAGTTTCTACCCACAGACGGATGGACAAACGGAACGGGTCAATGCCTTACTAGAATGCTACTTGAGGCATTATGTAAGCGCGCATCAGAAAGATTGGGCAAGGCTCCTAGAAATCGCCCAATTCTCTTATAACTTGCCGCGGAGTGAGTCCACGGGGCGGACACCATTTGAACCAGCCACATACCAACAACCACAAACTCCACATTCATTACCAGCCGCGTTCGATGGAAAGAGTTTGGGGGCTTATCATATGGCCAAATGATGGGAGAAGAAGCTTGACACTGCTAAGTCCTACTTGGATAGGGCCGCTAAGAAGATGAAGAAGTTTGCGGACCATATGCGGCGTCCCACGGACTATAGAGTTGGGAACATGGGCATGGTGAAGTTTAACTCAAGACAGTTCAAGGCACTACAGGGCATGCATCAGAATCTGATTCGCAAGTGTGAGGGGCAATTTAAGATCGTTGCCAAGGTAGGCAAGATCTCATAAAAGCTTGACATGCCATTGTATCTTCAGATCTACCCTTTATTCCATGCCAGCATGCTTAAACCATATCATAAAGTGGGCCATCCATTTGTAATTCATCAAGCAAAACAATCAAGTTCTCTCTAATATAAAGTTTTCCTTAACAATTCTCTTGTGTTCTTTCTACCATTATCTTAGCGATCTTGAGTATAATAAGGCTGATTTGGCATAGTAAAAACGCGAGCAAATTGTCAAGTGCCATACGTGTACTTAGTTAACGACTAAAGACGTGATACTGGCGAGCTAAAATACAGTCGAAGGGCAAGGCAGCCCAATAAATTATTATGTGATTTTGTGTGGATTAGCACGTGAAAAGAGGTAAGAAGTTTGTTGAGAACGTTCTGATTTCCTCGTCTCTAGTTGTTCTGTATCTTCTCATCCCCATCCTATATTTCTTTGCCTGAATGTTGCTTATCATTTCCTATTGTAATATCCGTGCGCATTAGAAATCCAACTTGTTTACCAGTTTGTTCTAACACTTACATTAAAGTTTATTCGATTCCTAAGATTTAAGTGTTTGGGTAAGATTAGAGAGAGATTGGAGCTTCTCACTAGTGCCTAACACTGTTAAAACATTACTTTAAAAAGTAATGATAATTATGAATATCATTCTAATTATTACCTCCCTTCATTTCGGTTAATATAAATCTATTTTCTTTATGGTCGGTTAAAAAGAAATGACTCATTTTTAAAATTAAAAATAATTTAGCTTAAACTTCCAATTATACCCTTAATGTGAAGCTTTTATAACTACACAAGTACCTCCTTTTTGACTTGTTTAGAACCACAAATTCAAAAAATCTTCATTTTTTCTTAAACTCCGCCTCAGTCAAACAAGTTTACATAAATTGGAACGAAGAGAGTATTAATATTGTTATCGTCAGAGGTGACGCTATGATTTTAATTTAATGGGTACTGAATTTTAAAACGAAGAACTTTATTGTTAATAATTGAGTTCTAAATTAAATATTTATACATACTTAATGAATTTCTTAACACAAATACATATTGAGCCTTGGTATGGAAACTTACTAAGTGATCACTTTCAAATTCAGAAAAACTCTGGAATTAACAAAAATGGGGAATTTTGAGCCAAATCCTGTTTTCGTAAAACAAACAAAGGTTCAGAAGAAAAAAAAAAAAATAGGTGCAGAGACTAAATAGAAGCTATACTAACAAATGAAGTAAAATACTTTGGTAAAGGAATCTTACTTCAAAACTTCAGAAAGAAGAAGAATGAAGTGAAGGATAAACGTATAGTGAGCAAAAGCTATGGGCTTCGACTGAACCGGTATCCAGACTTTTAGCTGCGCCTCTGTTTATTGTCATAGTCATCGCTATTATTATCATTTTCATCACTGTCTTCCACATTAGTTTTTCTCAAAAACATTTTAAACGGTCTCTATTGCCACTGACAGAAAAGTTCTTAAAAAATTAGGCATATGATTTTTTTTATTTATACGCGAATTTGCGATCAATTAATTCAAAAAAAAAAAAAAAAAAAAGCTACACATGGAGGATAGAATTTAGAATCTTAATCTAGTTTTGAAAATAATTAAAGTTGCCATAGAAAGCAACGATTGGGTAAGGGACAATGAGACTGCCGACCGCCGCGCGCTCTAGCTGCATAATTTTCATCGTAGATTAAATAATTAGTAGAGCAATAAAAACAAAAGTCGGCCACAGTAATCTTACTGAATAGCTATAACAGAAGGAATTCAATAGCTCTATATAAAGATAGGAAATCTAGTAGTACATCACTCATTTGACTGAATAGTTCATAGGTTGAGATATCTCTTTTAACCGCCATGGCTCATAGAGTAATGAGTGTTTCCTTGATGATTTTGGCACTTTTCCTTAGCATAATAGTAGCTGCCCATGGAGATTTAGCAACCAGTTTTAGTACTATTTCTACTTTTAAAGGAAGGAACATGCATGAAATAGACCGACTTACAAATATGCTGATGGGAATGGGGAGTCGCAGAAGGCTACAGCAGCAATGTTTCTGCCAGTATTGTGGCACACCTACCTGTACCTGTGGTGCCTTTTGTAGTACTTACTTTTGCTGCCTGTAAAACCTCTAGCACAAGAGGAGAAAAAATTTCCTACATATTTGAGTGTTAGAATAAGTGTAATCACTTCAATGTTGTCTATCTGATAATTCAGCTGTTTATTTTTTAGTTGGTTTCCTACTACACTTAAGTCTCTATCTTTTGTGAGTCACAACTGATATAGACTAAGTCTTAATTTCTCTAGCTGATGTATACTCAACTTTAATTCTGTTTCTTTGTTCCTCTGGAGGGGCTGGGGGGAATTTTATTACAAGTTGTTTCAGTCGACCCCAAGCAGGTTTAAGGCCATAAGGTGCCTCTCTATCACTTAGTTTTATGTTCCAAAGAGAACTAATTGATGAGATTATAGATGCAAGAGTATGTTTACTGAATTTGCATGTACGGGAGTTGGGAATACATGGCATGATGCACCAGCTTGCATAGCACATCAGAGATGTCATCAGACCCATGTGGCAGAACTGAGCTTGATCTATAATTTTCCCGACCACAAAATAATCAATCAGTGAAAATAACATAAAGCAAACGAACTAATTGAATAAGTACCCCTCCACTTATGACCCAAGTTCCAACTCCACATATTTTCTTTACGGGTTTATTATCCCTCTGAACTATTCTAAAGTGAAATAAATTTCTCTCATTATGTTCCTTATTTTGATTTGTTGTTCTATTCTTTTATGACTAATAGCAACATCATGACAATAATTAAGTCCAAAATTTTAATTTTCCTATTTCGTGTTTAGTTTAAAAGATGATATTCCCATATGATAATTTTTTTGTCACCGTTACTGTCGAATTTTTAAGAAAATGACTATATATTTCCAAAATGAAAGGAAAAAAAATATTAGTTTAAGTTTATGTTATAATTAATTAAGTATAATATCCAATAAAAAGATGATACTTGTACATATAGTCAGATTTAAAATTATACTTTTGCTAATACAAAAATAAGAATAAACCCATAAAAGATAGAATTGAGGAAAAAGTACCCATCTAAAGTAAAAAAAGTAAATTTTTAAAGGAATAGTGCTGTAAATGGAGTTCAACGCCTTTTAATGGTGGCTTTGTCATCTCAGGGAGAAGAAAAGAAATAAAAGACAAAAGACTAAGAAAAAGAAAAAGATTAGTTAATAAATTCTTTGGCTTCTGACTCTCTCAAAGAGAGTAGAATACACACTTTGCCGCATCAACATTTTAACAGCTTAGCGAGGTAATAGGATCCCGAACGGAAAAGGTATTTAGTTGGAACTTCGATCATAATTTGTGAGGGTACTTATACATTTTTCCAATTAAATGCAAGTATAGAGTAGATAGGTATTCTAACATCGAACTCCACAGAGAGCAAGTATGCAATGAAAAAATGTAATGTAACTTGATTGAAATAAGAAGAATTTCGAGACAAGAACTGAGAATTTCATTAATGATCATATTAAATACACGACTACAATAGAAGATATGAAACACAAGAGAGATTTTAATAGAACTACATAGGTGAATACTCGAGTCGAGTGATGAATTCTCTTAAGAAGAATTAGAAAAGACGTTAGGAAGACGAAAAAAGAACAGAGCGAGAGCGAGAGCGAGAGAGACGGAGAGCAAGAGAGATGAAGAGAGAGAGAGGGATAATTGATTATGTCGCCCTAAATTGCACGTGCAAGTATATGCGAGCAATTAAGTAATAAAGAGCGAGTAGAGTATTGTTCCCCCGATGACTTTTGATCTATTACCAACCAAATCAAGCAAATTCTAATTTATCGAGTCCAGAATAATTTCAAGGTGATTTTTGGTTTAACTAATTCTACTAACTAGAGTTTTAATTAAAAGAAGAACTAATTAACTAGCACACTTAGCACAAGGATATTAATTCAATAAGAAATAATATTCTAGGGTCATGGTTAAGTAACAATCCTGTTGAATTCTTTAATCAAATTGACTTATTAATTTATCTAGGTTATTAACGCGCAAGAACAAGAATACTCGTAGAAATTTGACAACTTTCATTCGCCTATAAAATTTATTCTAACCCCTATATTCCTATGAGATTTGAGAAAAAACGCATTAATAATCCCTCTCTTAATTGGCTAAGCACGACAAATAGGTATATTTTTATTTGTATTCGTAAATCAATTCCCCGATTACTAGGTTCATGATCGCGCTCTATTCAATACTATTGCAATCAAGAATCACCTCTTTCAAGTTTAACTCAGGATTCATATATAATATTTCACTGTTAGCTAGGCAATGAAATAATTAGGCTCAGATATGAATAAATAACCTAATATGATAAATTGACTCGTCAAATCAATATTCGAATATCAACATTTATGTAAAATCATAACCCCAGAATAGACAAGTTTAGCCACGCATGGTCATGTAGCAATCTCAATTAATTATCAAGAATAAATAAAAATCAATAAAAGAAGGAAAAAAAAAAGAACTCAAGATGAATTACAGGGTTTTCGAACTTTGTGATGGCTTTTTTCTGCTTCCTAATGTGTTAGATGACCTAAAAGAGGTATTATTCGTTTATATATTGCGTATAAAAGTTGTGGGCCAATGTTTTCTTTTTTCTTTTCCGAGTCAGTTTTAGGGATTGATGCTAAGTTGGATGATTCACGTTCGCTTCAGCTTGAACTTCTTAGTATCGGATGATGGGGTGGAAGCTTCGCGTCCACCCTCTGTTCCTTCAACTTTGTTGCTCCCAGGTGCGGATGCTAAGGTGAATGCTTTCTTGAGACTTTACTGCTAATGGTGCTTCAACGCATTTTTTTCCTACGCATCCAACCTCTTCTCCTATAGGTGGAGCATCTTTTAATCATATTTTTGCACTCCAAACAACTTAAATCATCACACACAACTTATTTAGTCGAAAAAATATATATTGGATATTTTCAACACCAAATAGCACCAAAAAAAGGTCTAAACATGGGTAAAGTAACGGTAAAATATATAAAATTATGTCCAATATCATCACCTTCACTTAAATCTTTGTTCGTCCTCGAGAAAAATAAAATCATCCTATAATGGATCAAACAAAATTAAACTCATAACTATGAAGCCACAACTTCTCAATTAAATTCAAGCACACCCACAACTTTGGTTGATACCAACAATTAACCCTTTGCATACATATTTTTAACTTACCTCCCTATGTTCAAAACATGTCCAGAATAATATCGAACAATTCAAAATAATCAAATAGCAAATTCTGGACATCTCAACCTCATCAACTGACTTGCTAGCATAACTACTTTTAGGCCAACTTACTTACTCTGACTGAAAAGACTAATTAAGTCACATATCCATCATGAAACATATGCCCTCACCAAAAAATAAAGATAGATGGTCCACATAATCGAATAAAATTCGAATGTATTTTAAGAACTTCAAAGAATGGAATATATCACTCATTTCCTCAAAGAAACTTGCACATAAAAGGTACCACATGCTTGACCATTATGTAAATCTCTATTAATGTAGGCCCACTGAGTATAAAATAAATTAGAACTTTTTAGAGTTGTAATGTAGGCTAAGACACGGGTAGGATGGATATAGATAATAGTGACTAAGCTTCCCCAAGCAGTTATAATATAATAAATAACAACACTTCCTCTTCTTCAAGTGACTCCCTTTTATAAATTTTTCTCAACACCCAATCTCTCTCTTCATTTTTTTCTTCTTTCACTTTTATGAAACAACGTCGCCTTTCTTTTGTTTCTTTTTCAACACAATTTATCTCATGTATTTTTTTCTTTCTTCTTTTCTTTTTATTTCAACAATACCCGTTCCTCATTGTAAATAAAACGTTATTCTTCCTTAGCCGTCCACCTTTAAATAGTTTAATTCATAACTCAACCAACCTTTTACTGTAACTTTAGTTGTTAGCTCATTGTGCATTTATATGTGCTCAAGGAAGTAGGGTTCAAAAGATAGATAATTCACCACAAAAAATGTCAAAGCTTGTCAATAAAAAGAATTAGGCTCAATAGGGATGACTAGGTTCATATAAAGCAGGGTAGGGTAGAAAATCTCAAACTGGTCAAGGAAGGCCTAAAATCACTTTTGAAGCTGAGCAGAACCTAGACTTTCGCTTCAACTCACATGCATGGCAAAATTCTAGACACAAATATACTACATGGAACAATACACAAATATCTCCACACACTGGAACATGATTCAATTAGGAAAGTTACATTCCAACTTTCAATCAAAGCAAGTACAAAGCTAGGCCACAATTTTAACACACAATGCACATCGGTTAGCACAAGAGTCAAGAAAATGAGTCTAACTGTCACAAAACAAGTTACTTAATTTTCAAGGCACAAGTAGTTCTCAAAAACTCATGGGAAGAATTATAATCCATAAAATCAGGTCTAACTCTATTGGTAACAAACAAGTCACCAAATGTGTCAAATTCAGTCTGAGTCTTTATATCATACACTACTAAAAATAAAAAATATCCGGTTAAAAAATTCATCCCTTAGAAAAGAACCAACTAAAAAACCAAGAGGAAATATTACATATCTATGACTAATAAAAACAAAAAAAGAAAATATTTTTAATTTTTTTTAATGGGATCTTAATCCCTCAATAAAGTTGTCCATAAAATATATCGTCAGGAAAAGTCCATATAAAATTTCATCTTTTTTTCTTCACTATTTTTCAAAAAAACAATTCTCTTTTTTTTTTAGCAATCACTAGACTATGAAAGTGTTACACCCCATGTTTTCATACGTGAGAGTACGTCGTAAGTCAATTGATGTAAGATCATAAATAAGATTATATTTGGAAGCATATAAAGTAAGTTAATCATGTTACCTTGGGGGTTACAACTATTTAAGATCATGAATAACGAGTACCGAGAGGGTTGGAAATCTTAGAAGCTAAACCAATTGAAGAAGTTTTGCCGAAAGTAGACGAGTTTGGAATGTTATAACATGTACTTTAGGGTGAGACTATAGTTCATTACATGATAATGAGGTTATTCCATGAATTATGTTTGTCATATGATAATCCTGTGCTACGTTTTGAAGTCAAGCAAATTGTGGAACAAAAACTGGCAAAGGTCTTCACAAGTTACATTCATAAATTTGTTGAAACTTAAGTCAAATGTATCTGAGCTTTCTCCAAATATACTTAGAATTAGGGGATAATATACCTACAAAATTAATATCTATGAGTCTAGTTTCCAAAATAATAAACCTTTCATCGATATGATATAGGAGTAGAGAGATATTTGTAGTTTTGCGAGACTGCGCAGACGTCATAAGTGACAAGTAGGTGGGTCACTAAAGCTTTTTGAGCAATACATTTCGTGTGTTATATGAGGTCTTATTAGGACATATTATATACCAAGTTTAAGGTCTTGTAATTTAGTTTCCAACACTCTTAACTGTTCTTTCATACGACATCCAGGTAAAACAATATAAGCGTCGGAAAATGGGCCAATGCTAAGGTGCCAAGCTAGCACCTCTTTGACTTATCCAAAGTTGATATATATAAGTCTTAGTTCGGCTTTCTCTTTATTTTTCATTATAACACGATAAGAGAATACCCATAAACATATCCTTAAGCTATCTTCTAGGGTTTCAAAGAAGATTATCATCCCGGGCATGAAATCGAGAAGCGATAACATCAAAACGATCCCTACGACGTAAGTGTCATTATATCGCCTCTTTTTTTTCTTTGTAGTTAGATTTTTGGAAGATACTTAATATTTAAGAAACATCTAATATCTATATTTAAGTGTTTAAATATCAAGGAAGGTTGATAAATGTGTTTCCTAATAGTTAGAACTCACGGAATGGTGATAAGAAGATGTGAGTTCGAGTTATTTGACTTGTAGTGGACTGTTTGTGGGCTGTTTCGTGTTGGCCTCTTGTGCTGATATTTTATGGAGTTTTGGAGGATAAAAGGTTTCGGAAAACAACACATAATGACGGAATAGTGGTCTAGTTGTTCGTCGTTATTTTTGTTAAGGTTGTTTGACACTACTTTTGTTGTCGTTTCATGTATGAATTAATTAGGGTGTGTAGGCTGTTTTGTGATATATTGTGGTGGAGATAAGTTTGGTAAATAATTCATAAATGTTGTTATTGTTTTGTTCTTGGTGTTGTTGGCATATGGTATTGGAGGAGGGCCTTGTTACAGGGGAGATGCAGCCCAAATTTACGTAAATGAGCTACTAGCTTAAGTTACAGACTTAGCCCTTGCTCAACACTGATTTTGAATCTCCTTATGATATGATAGATTGAGTTAACTTGTTTGAAGATTTCTTAGAAGGTATTAAGTACTCAACTTGGTTAAGGTATGTTAAGTCACTTCCTTCTTTATTTTGGCATGATCTAAAGTGAAATGAACGTAAACGATAAGCTATTTCATAATGAATCTACTCCTAGCAACTATGGTTGTCCATGTTGTTCTATCCTTACAAAGTTACTCTAAGAAAGTATGCATGATCCTTGAGTCCTAGTGAAGTTTCAACTACCTTACGTCACTCCGAAAGGTTTAGAGCGTGATTCCATGAGTCTAACATGCATTATATATAGTATCTATCTTACTCCACCGAACCGCGCTATAGTCGGCCGGGTACGGAACCTATTGTGGAACCACTGATCGGTTGGGTTTACCGAGCTCCACATCACCGTCTATGATTCTACCAAGCCTTATGATGGCCCGGTATGTTTTTACCGACTCCTCTTTGAGGCCGGGTATGATATGATGATGATGATTCCCACAGAGAAAGATGTTTTTAAAAGATTATGTATATGTATGTATCACGCATTTCATCTCACTATCTCTTAGAGGCACTCAGATGCTACAGGTTGTATCTCCTATATCTTTCTTTACATTACTGTTCTTATTTATGCTTTTCTGCCTTACATACTCAGTACTTTATTTGTGCTGACGTCCCTTGTGCTGGGGACGCTACGGTTCATGCCCGCAGGTCCCGATAGACAGTGACAGTCCTCCTAGTAGGATATCGACTCAGCGGAAGGTGTTGCTGCACTCCATTTGCTCATGAGTTGCCTATTTGGTCAGTATGATTGGGGCATGCATTGACTGATATGACGGGGCTTTTTCCCGACCTTTATGCTGTTTATGTACTCTTAGAGGCTTGTATACAAATGTCAGGTATATGGATACTTATATGGCCTTGTCAGCCTATGTTTTGAGTTTACAAATGATCATGTCAGCCTTATAGGCGCGTAGGTCACATGTATGAGTTTCTATATCATGTTAGGTCGTCCTATGTCTAGCATTCCCTTATGTTTTATTTCAATTATCCCATGATGGACCTTTTGTCCCATTTACCCATGATAGTACGATAAGAAATATATGTTATGTTGGTACTCGGTCGAGTAAGGTACAGGGTGCCCGTCGCGGCCCGTAGGTTGGGTCGTGATAGAAGTGGTATCAGAGCAGTTATGTCCTAGGGATGTCTACAAGCCGTGTCTAGTAGAGTCTTGTTTATGGATGTGTTGTGCACCACACTTATGAGCAGGAGGCTACAGGGCATTTAGGACTGCCACTCTTTCTTTTTACTCTAGATCGTGTGGTAGAGCTCAGTTGTAAGAAATCAATCTCCTAAATTCTATTAATCATAATACAATGATGCCTACATCTAGAAAGACAGTTGGTAAGAGATTGAATGTGGTTGTGGAAGAGTTGAGTCAGAGGAACTCAATTTTGCATCATGCTTATGATGAGTAAATGTGAGGTCTTCAGCAGATCATGTGTGTACTAAGACGTGTAAGATTCTTGATAAGGATCCCTTAGGCATGAATATCTATCCACCCATATGATAAAAAGAAATAAGAGAATCAGAAGGTAGATACAAGTTTCAAAATGTAAAAGAAACAAGGTGAAGAAGGGTACGAGGTACCTAGTTAATAAAGATCATCACTATTTATAATTGAGGCAGAGAAATATAAGTATTCTGGGTTACCTTCAACAATAATAGAGGTATGTACAATTGTCCACACCCATCTCAATTATTCCCTATGGGAGCTGACACATATAATTTAAGAGAAGGATAGGATATCAGGATTCAACTGAGGTTAGAGTAACCCAAAATTATGGATGGATTATTATCATTATCTAACATTTTTGAAGGATAGTGCAGAACATGGTAATATTTCTCATTGGGAGATAGCCAGATGGTGCACTCTAAAATAATACAGTCAGATATGAAAACTAGAATGTTCAGAAAGTTCAGAAGATAGGCAGTGGAATCCTAGAAGGGTAAAAAATTTACCTTAGTATGACTCCTGCCACTAGTAAAAAAGAGATAGAGAGAGAGAGAGAGAGAGAATGTTAGGCGTCCCAAAGAACTAGTGAGATGAAGCTGGGGGAGCTAACAGTTAAGGAACGTTTGTTGAAGTCTTCAGAATAAGGTGACAGACAGAAATATTAGCAGAAGAATAAGAAGAGAGTTAATGAAACATTATGAGTAAGATGTAATAAATGGGTGATAATGTAAATCAAAATATGAAAGGATGATAGAGTCTATAGTCAGATGAAGGAAAAGACAAGAGGAGACATGCCTTGAGACAATAAAAGTATAAGCCCTAAAAACATATCCTCATTTTGAGAAATGAGTTGGTGACTCAAACGTGGTTATCAGAAGGAAGAGTGAGACCCTCAAAGTAGTAGAAATTAGTATGGGCTAGTGAACAAGATAAACTGAACATGAATTAGGGACCGAAGGAATTGGTAATAGTCGGCATCATTTCAGAGATCGTGTTTCGACAGTAATAGAATGAACAATAGAGGAATAACCTTTAAAGGTCATTCACGAAGACGCTCCCCTAAGAAAGCACTATGATCAGAGTTAAGCTTAAGGTACTAAATGTGCTAGTTACCCCAGGTGTCACCCTTGTGCGTAAGAAATTCAATTATCCATGGTGTAGAAGGTTTACCGCAAGGCGAGTAATATGTCAATGAAGATGTGAAAAAAATTCCAAAGATGAAGAGGTAACTATAGAATGGTAAATGAAGAATACTGTAAAAAGGTGAAAGGAATGCAATTGCATTTATTCAGATCCTAATGATATAATACGACTCCATAACATTATGAAAGCATGATGCCAGGGAGAATCAATAAGGGTTTTACACTCAATGATATTGTTAAATAAGTGGGAATGAACACTTGATACATAAGGATCTCGTACGAGAGGTAAGTTATGAAAAAGGGCATAACCTAAGAGGCGTTACATAAAATGCAGATATGAGAGTGGACCAACGGGTAGTCTGTAGTTGATTCAAGAAGAACCTAGTTATGGCTAGATAAGAGGATACACACAATCAATAGATCATGCAAGATAAACATAGTGAAACCCAGCATAGGAGATTCAGTCTTTCAGATACGACATCGTAATCCTCGAGAAATATTCAGATAGGAGTTGGGGTGGTAGAAGGTACAAAATAAGTGTTACGGAAATAAAAGGGAGTGCCACTAGGGGTACAACTGAAATTTCAATTCAGAAGCTACCTTACGAGCACAAGGGCGCGGGGGTAAGTAAGTAAGGATAGTGATAGACGAGTGAGAACATCAGAAATACCATGAGGTATACAATGTAATAAGCTTGCAGCTTTACAAGAGTCAGAAGTTTTTCCCTAAGCATTGCTACGAAAGACTAGCTGAGGAAATAAGGAAAAAGGCATCAACATAAGCATAGTGACCTAAAGAAGAAATGATCTTGTAACATCACTCTCACAATAATATTTTATGCACTCCATAAGAAAGAGGCACCCATCGTGGCTAATGAACGGGAAGAAAAAAAAATCAAGAGTTGATAATTGAGATCATATGAGTTACAGGGAACTCCAGTATTTGTGGGCACTAAGATAAGCCAAATATCCATGCAGCAAGTGGCATAACGACCAGGAAAAGTAATTGCTTACATTTAAAGACAACTGAGAAGGCATGAAAGGAAATCTATGTGCTAGCGTGTTAAAAGGAAGGTTGCGAGTAGTATAAATAGATATGCATAGGTCACAACCTAAAGTATGGTAGAGCAACAAGTTTTTAGCTAGACAGGAGTAAGGTGAATGAGAAGGTTATGAGAATAGGTAAGTCCTCGGGATCAAACCCATCACAACAAGAGAGCTGATGATTTCCATAAAGTTATAAAAAGCTCAGTATTGCATGAGTGGACTGAAAGGATCTTAAAACAAGGAGCATTTAGAAGAGATGGAATGCAACCCTGGTAGTAAAGTGAGGTTGTAACTGTGATAAATGATAAGAGGATGACGTTTAGGCCATTGATTGAGTAATGATTTAAAGAAAAAGGGATTTCATGTGTGAAACGGGATTAGAATACCCCCATAAGATGAATCACGTTATGATGTTATTAAATACGGCTATTGAAGTATAGTATCGTCCCTAGGTGGATCAAGAAAATCACTTCAAATGTTCCCCGATGCGACATGAGCCCTAGTGACAATGTATTACATGAGAGATTTCAAGTTATCAGTAGTAGATTATGGATCAACATTAAGGTGAATCAACAATGTACGGATAAATTTTCCAAAGTATGAAATGAGATTAGGCTTTCATTCTTAAGATGATCAATAAAGAGGAAGCATTAAAGGACTTAGATTTATACATGTAGGATAAGCAGCGACAACGTAACCTATAGTTGGGTTGCAAATCTCGGTAATAATAAATTGAAATAAGTGTTATGGTATAGTATGACCCACCTAGATGTAGTAAATCCATAAGGATAGATAACCGAGGCTATGAAACAAGATATATCAATAGTCTTAAGTTCGACAAAGTACCAAGTGAAAAACTTTAGTACACCTATAGATGCCCAAAGGGACAGCTTGTCATAGTACTATATATGTTCACAAAGTGAATCCTAGAGATTGGTTAAAATCTAACGAAAAAGGTATATAAGAGTCGCATTGGTGCACATTCAAGGTTAGAATCATACAAGCTGCATGAAAGAAGGTAGAAACAACTACGAGAATGGAAGAATTTCAACCACAAGTCATGGTGTGAGAAAGAGGCCTAAAGGGGGGAATGCCCTAGCCTTTGGATTGATTCATCGAACAACTCCCTAGATGGAAAATACAATATTAAAGTATTCATAAGAGGTATTGATTAAGAGATGTATAAGTGCATTAGTCAACACTCGAGGATGAATGTTTCAAAGGGGGGAATGATGTTACACCCCATGTTTTCATACGTGAGAGTACGTTGTAAGTCAATTGATGTAAGCTCAGAAATAAAATTATATTTGGAAGCATATTTTTAAGTTAATCATATTACCTTGGAGGTTAAAAATATTTAAGATCATGAATAACGAGTACCGAGACGGTTGGAAATCTTAGAAGCTAAACCAATTGAAGAAAATAAGTTTCGTCGAAAGTAGATGAGTTTGGAATGTAATAACATGTAATTTAGGGTGAGACTATGGTTCATTACATGATAAGGAGGTTATTCTATGAGTTATGTTTGTCATATGATAGTCGTGTGCTACGTTTTGAAGTCAAGCAAGTTGTGGAACAAAAGTTGGCAAATGTCTTCACAAGTTACATTCATAAATTTGTTGAAACTTAAGTCAAATGTATCTGAGCTTTTCTCCAAATATACTTGGAATTAGAGGATTATATACCTACCAAATTTTATATCTATAAGTCTATTTTCCAACTCATTAAACCTTTCATCGATATGATATAGGAGTTGATAGATATTTGCAGTTTCGCGAGATTGCGCAGACATCATAAGTGACAAATAGGTGGGTCACTAAAGCTTTTTGAGAAATAAATTTCGTGTGTTATATGAGGTCTTATTGGGAAATATTATATACCAAGTTTAAGTTCTTGTAATTTAGTTTCCAACGCTCTTAATCGTTTCATACGACATCCGGATAAAAAGATATAAGCATCGGAAGATGGGCCAATGCTAGGGTGCCAAGCTAGCACCTCTTTGACTTTTACAAAGTTGATATATATAAGTCTTTGGTCGGATTTCTCTTCATTTTTCAGTATAACACGACCAGAGAACACCCATAAACATATCCTTAAGCTATTTTCTAGGGTAACAAAGAAGATTATCATCCCGGGCATGAAATCGAGAAGTGATAACATCAAAACGATCCCTATGAAGTGTCATTATACCGCCTCTCTTTTTTCTTTGTAGTTAGAGTTTTGGAAGGTACTTCATAGTTAAGAAATGTCTAATATCTGTATTTAACGGTTTAAATATCAAGGAAGGTTGATAAATGTGTTTCCTAATAGTTAGAACTCACGGGACGATGTTCAGAAGCCGTGAGTTCGAGTTATTTGACTTATAGTGGACTGTTTGTGGGATATTTCGTGTTGGCCTCTTGTGATGATGTTTTATGGAGTTTTGGGGGATAAATGGTGTGGAAATCCAACACTCTTCCTTTTCTCAGCTTGCGAAACTTCCTGAGCTTTACAGAAACCTTACCTCTGCTTCTTGCCCAGCCAGTGGTACACCGCCGGCGTATGGCGAGTTAACCTCGAGCTGTTTTGTTTTGGAGAAAGACTTTGCACTAGAGAAACCCTTCGATGCTCCGGGCCATCGAGAGCATGTGTCGAGGTTTATTCGATCGATAGAGGAGAACCACCTCGAGGCCGTGAGGAGAGATTGCGGATGGGGAGAAAATGTGATGTTGTAGATACCTTCCCGAGAAGAGAATAATATGGCCTACGTAGAGGGATTCTTGAAAGTGTACACGTACCCATTTACATTGGGCCCCCTCGACCGCCTTGTGCTCGAATTTTTCAAAAGGTATAGAGTCACTCTGGCTCAAATTCATCCGTCCTTCTGGCGGATAGTGTTGATGATAAGGTACTTTACTGAAAAGGCTAAGCTCGAGTTTATCCTTAGCCATCTTATCAGATTATATCGGCCTCAGCACTGTCAAATATTGATTGTGCTACGATGCTGATCCACCAAGCCTTTTATTTCCTGTGATGATGAGGACCGGAACCGAGGATGGATGAGTCGGTTTGTCCGAGTGAGGACCGTCGGCATCATTCCTGCAGAGTTTCTGTCGTTCCCCGAAAAATGGAACTTCGAACGTAAGTACTATGCCTCACCTTAGTGTCTTTTTCTCTCAATGCTTTAAACGGATGTTTCTTTTTCCCTTCCCTAGCGGTCCCGTGGATGCCGGAAGATATCCCCAATCTTGCGGACTGGACTCAGAGGCTGGCTGTTTCTTCGTCTATGATGAACGCAAGTGGTGGGATCTGTTGAAGGGAAGATGGGAAGCAAAGCACCACGGTATGTGCCATGCGATTTCCTTTCGAGGAATGATTTTCTTTTTGTGTATTAACTTCATCGCCGCAGGCATTGGTAGATTCTCTGAGGTGAGATCGTTCCCCTTTGAGGAAGGAGAAGGACCGTCGGCTTCGGAATCGAGGTAGGATAATAAGCGGAAAAAGGTCCTCGATGGATGAGGACATTCTCAATGAGGCGGGGCCTGCCCAGAGACACAAAGGAGACGCTGCCACTGCAGAGGACCTCATATACGTCGGTTATTCTGTGGACATCGACTCTCCTCGGGAGCATGGTTCTTCATCTATGGCTCAAACTAGGGGCCCTATCGAGGTTGCCAATCCTGCTGGGCCTGAGACCTCTAGCCTTGAGGGAGAGGTTTCACGAGAGGGAGGGAGAAAAAGTCTTTCACCACCGTCCGCTTCCCCACCTTCGAGGGACGCTCTGGGCCAAGGGCCACCTAAATCAAGTGAGGTCTCGAGCGATCATATCCCTATCGAGAGCGGTTCAACTAGGGCCGATGGGACCAGGCCAGTAGAGGCACACTCAACTCTTGAGGAGGCTCAGCGGCTCTGTTCCCTGGTGAGTTTTGGTTGACTTTGTTGTCTTCTTAGCTTTGTATTTTCATCTTTTGAATTGAAGCTTCTTTTTCATAGGCCTTTGACAAGCTCAAGTTCGACCTGCTCCGCTGTGAGACCAAGTTGCGGGAAGTTTTGGGCAGGGAGAAATCTCTCAGGCTTCTTTGCAATAAGAAAACAAAAGAGTTGATATATATTCGATCGGATATGCATCGAAGTCGAGATTACGAAGGCAATCTCGAGCAACAGTTAATCCTTATCTTGAGGGAGTACATGATTCCTTTCCCGTCTTCGAGAACTAATGCTTCGGTGTTTCAGTTGCAGAGAAAACCAGAAGTGTTGGAACACCTTTGGGGCAAAGTCCGACTGGTCAATTCCGAATAAAATGCGTTGAAGGTGCAGATAGGTGTTCACACTGCGGCTCAAAGGAATGCTTTGGCCAAGTCTTCTGCCCTCGAGGTACAACTTCGCAATGCTCGAGAAAGTAGCTCGATTCAGACGAGTAGGATCGCCAAGCTCGAGACTGATCTTTTGAAGATGAGGGCCGAGGTTGTGGACTCCCGGGCTGAAGCTTAAGAAGTTTGAGCAAAGGCCGATAAGAAAGTGGCCGTTTATTTAAAAGATGCTGTTGATGCTTAGGCTGAGCTGAGGGGAGCCTTTGATAAAGAGAGGAGGAGAAATGAGTATGCCCGATGCAGATCTCGGAGGGAGACCCTCGAGGAGATTCATGCTAGGGGCTTTGATCTCTCAGAAGAGATAAAGCAGGCCAAGGTGGATGAGATCCACGCAAAGTTTTTCCTTTTCTCTGGAGCCGATGCTGATATTTGAAGGTCGTCGTGGGAGCTAGTCCGAGGGGCCGTCGAGGAAGCTGGTCCTGAGAGTGGACGAGGTCCCTTAGGCACTTTAGTTAACGGTTTAGGGCTCAATATTCGAGTCGGGTTTTGACTCGAGCTCATCGACCCTTAGGTTTTTTAAATCGGCGCTGAGGCTTTTTAGGTTGGCGCTTAGGCTCTGACGCATCGGGTCGGTACGCCCTTTGATATGGCTGGCGCTTGTGTTCTTACGCATTTTTCCCTTATGCGCTTTAGTTAACCGTTTTGAGCTCAGTCTTTGAGTCGGGTTTCGACTCGAGCTCATCGACCCTTAGTTTTTTTAAATTGGCCTTGAGGCTCTTTAGGCTGGCGCTTAGGCTCTTACGCATTGGGTCGGTACGCCCTTTGATATGGCTGGCGACATGGGCTCTTATGCACTAGGTCGGTACAGCCTTTACTGTGGCTGGCGACATAGGCTCTTACGCCTTGTGTCGGTACGACCTTTAGCCGGTTCTTTTCGAATTACTTTCCAAGTAATTGGAGGCTTGTGATTTTATGGCGACAGTCGGGCGTCTCCGAGTCGCGTTAGTTTTGCCAAAGCCTTATGACGGTGGTCATTGTATTTGGCCGTAGCCTTTTAGTCCCCGAGTGAGATAGTGTCAGGACCTAATATCCATAAGGTTGTGATGGCGCCAGACATCATTGTCAGGCAAGCCAATCATTAATTAATTGAAATAATTTCCTGTTTTAGCATTTATGAAAAACATTACCTTTCATTTTATTAAATAGTAACTAAATAAAAATTCGTTAAGTAAATACAAAGGTTTAAATATTCCATTTCAGAAAAATATATCCAACACATCGCAAAACCCGATGTCACAAGTACATGAGCAATTTCTAAGAATTTTAAAATTTCTACAAAGCTTGTCCGAAATACAAGTGGACAAAGAATTTAAAATAATGTAATATAGTATGAGGGAGACTCTGTCAGCTGCGGATCGCCTCCGGATGATGCAGTTCGCCTAAGTCTCCAAATCTGCCACATTGCTATGAAAGTACCTGTGCAATAAAAATGCACATCAAGTGCAGCATGAGTACAAAAATAACGTGTACTCAGTAAGTCGCCTGCCTAACCTCAGAGAGGTAGTGACGGGAGGTCGAATTAGGCACTTGCTAGAGGTCAATTTAGTATATTCGAATGTGACACTAAGCATGATTATCATAGGCAATTTATTAAAATCAGGAATAAACAATATCAATTCCTTCCACATTTAACACTTTAAATCTTCGTCATATTAATAACATTTAATCAACATGGGTGATTTAATCAAATAACAAATAATCAACTGGAAGGAACAACTTCTTCCAAAAATCTTTAATAAATTTGAATCTCTGTCATTTCAGTTGACAACTTAAAATTTCGGGCCAGTAATCAGGCAAAATCACAGCAAATATGCAGTAAATATCATGCGCAAGCAATGCCGAGGGCGAAAGGCGCGGACCAACAATAATAAACCATGCACTGTCGAAGGGTTGAACGGCTCTAACCATAGATGCATCTATTTTTTCCCGCTCGCAAATCGATCGTGCGACGCGGTCAACATAAAAATAATAAGGCTAGCCTGCTCGCGAATCATACCTGCGACTCAGGTGCTCATATTTACACATATTCACATAATAAATCCGCATTTTTATCAAGAAAACAATTTCTCAGGAAAGTGGTAAAATTCTTCTTAAAGGAACATGAAATATATCTTTTAAATCTTGTTTCGAAACTCATTTGCCAAGTTTAATAATATTCCATACTATAACCCTATCAGGTATACAATTATCCTCGGAGGAATCAATTCTCTTTTTAGATGATTAAGAAAATAAACTCTAGTCTTCTTTAGATATTCAATTACGATTTCGATTATATTAGTACATACTTAATTAGTTCACCTAGGGGGAAAATTCCCCCTCACAAAGTTAGAAAGGAGACTTACCTCGCTCCAAAATTCCATAAGATGGCTTCCAAGCCCTTCCAACGATTTCAACGGACGCACAACGCCCCAAGACTATCCAAATAACGGCAAACCGATTAAAATATACTCTAATATTTGCAAAAAATTGCAAATTATATAATTTCCCAACCCCGCTCAGTGAATTGACCAAAATGCCCTCAGACCTATGTGCCCAGAATCCGAAATTTCTTGAAGATATACTCTACCCGTAGCTTTACTAGTTCAAATATACGATTTACACTAAATTCCAGGCTCCAATTCGTGGTAGAAATCCAAAATACCATTTCTACGTTTTCTTCAATATTTTCCAAATGTTTCCACAATTTTCATATATAATTCCATGCAATAACCTTGTATTAACTTAGAAACATGAAGGAATTACTTTCCTTGTGATGCTTGACGAAAACCCAGTCTTGAAGCTCCTCAAAATTGTCCAAACCAAAAGAAAATGGAAGGAAATGACCAACAAATCTCGATTTTAAAACATTCTGCCCAGGCCATTTTTCGCACCTGCGATCCAACACTCGCACCTGCGATTCCGCAGGTGCGACCAAACCTCCGCACCTGCGGCTTTCCTCAGCTCAAGCCAACTTCGCACCTGCGCCCAATAGCCCACATCTACGACTTCACAGTTGTGGAAATATCATCGCACCTGCGCTCCCAGCCAGACCACCACTCTTCGCACCAGCGGCGCCATAGCCGCACCTGCGGCCAAAGTCTCGTAGGTGCGGTCACACCAGATGACGTCAATTCCAGCTCCTCTTCTAACTTCAAATATTGATCCGTTAACCACCCGGAATCCACCCGAGGCCCCCGGGACCCCGTCCAGATATACCAACCTGTTCCAAAACATAATGCGGACTTGCTCGAGGACTCAAATCACATCAAACAACATAGAAACCACGAATCGCACCCAAATCCCAACTTCATGAACTTAGAAATTTCTAATTTCTACATCCGATGCCGAAACTTATCAAATCACTTCCAATTGACCCCAAATTTTGCACACAAGTCATATTTGACATTACGCACCTGCTCCAACTTTCGGAATCACATTCGGACCTCGATATCAAAATTTCCACTTCCAGTCAGATTTCTCGAAAACCTTCAAATTTCTATCTTTAGCCAAATGACTTCAAAATAACCTACAGACATCCGAATTCACTTCCGACCGCGCTCCCGACTCCAGAATCACCATACTGAGCTATTCCCAGGCTCGGAATCCTAAACGTACATCAATAACACTGAAATGCCTTACAGCCCAAATTTATGAAATTCTTCTAAAATGCTATCTTCCACAAAATGCATGGAAACGCCCCCGAGTTATCCAAAGCCCTATCCGAACATACGCCCAAGTCCAAAATCATCATACGAACCTGCAGGAACCTTCAAATCTTGATTCGAAGGTCGTTTACTCAAAATTCCAATCTTAGTCAATTTCTCCAACTTAAGGCTTTTGAAATGGGAATTCTCTTTCCAAACCAACTCTAAACCTTATGAAATTCAATTTCGACCGCACCTACAAGTCATAATACCTTAAATGGAGCTGCTCACGACTTCACACCGCTGAACGACATGCTAGAGCTCAAAATGACCGGTCGGGTCGTTACATTCTCCCCCACTAAAACAGACGTTCGTCCCCGAACGTGCTAAGAACTGCTCTGGAGTTATCTGAAATCACTGTTTAACACCTCGTGCACCTGACCGTGCTACCACAACCCAGTTGAGTACATTAGCTTGATTAAATCTGAAGATATCCTCTTTTATCCATACCATAAGCTCAGAATCCAGTTCCAACACTTGAAATTCTCTGCCAGGCCTAGTTCCAATATATAAACTCCGTATCAACTACCACAAGATATACCAGAACGTGACTGCATACCTTTGCTGAATTAGCACCATGCACCATGAAATTCATCATCTAACCACAATGACGTTCCCTGAACCTTAATAGCCAAAATTTCACGAATCTGATGCTCCCGATGCACCTCATAACAAATATACATACATCCTGCTATAATGCTGACGATACCACCACAACGGAGGAGATGTGTAGAAATTCATACCCAATTTCAGAGTTAGCAAATCATTGAATATCTCGTCTTGACTAGAATCATCACCTCATTATGAACCTGAATGGAGGTATTTGTTCTTTAATATACATTTCACATAACCTTATCGCACTGATACCTGATCCAATAATTTCGTATGACCCAGTATGAACCGTTCAGACAACGAATCATCTCGGACATGACCAACAGTCTCACATGATACCACCTCGCTCCAATAGGCCATAACTCGAACATGATAAATAAGAAATGACTCCGGAAGGGGCTACTCAACTCGCGCAACTAATATAAAGTTTTCTCAAAAAATAGGAAGTAAATCATAAGAAAAATAAATATAGTAACCTTACTCATAATCACACTGTTGTGGCGTGCAACCCGATCCGAATAACATACCCGTGGCGACGTGCCACCCGATCCACACATAAAATTTACATAAGAAGATATATACGGAGCTGATTTGCTCACTATTACAAATTACTGAATATCGATCATAAGCACGCTAAGTGCATAATACTATCCTGGGGAGACTGATAAAGCTGTATGCTACAAAACTCAAGCACAACTGAGGTGCGATATATATACACACACACACACACACACACTCTAGATCTCAAGAGCTGTCATGCTCACATAACATCATCACTATGCGGAGATCTCAACACATAAGAAATTATCAAGCCGTTTCACAACTCACATGGAACAATCATATTATCACACGAATTTGACGAAGACGGAACAACATCAGCTATTCTAATACCTTTTCATGAAAAGCGCTCTACTGAAATGAACATGCCTGGCTCATATGAAGCCCATAATCATATTTAAATCCATCCACAAACATCGAGTCTACCTTGATCGCACCAAACTAAGCTAATAGCTTTACCTGGGTCCACTTTAACCCACTTTCTCTCATAATACGCGAGAACAACCATCATAGCCGGGACAAATATCCCACAATCCACAACCAAATGAACTGAATGCCTTTCAGGCATAAATTCTCAAATAAACAATATTGCACTTCTTTCTACTCAGTCAAAATCTTCAATCAATTAAGTGACTACATATCACACTTATACAATCTTCTCGTGGTTTCGCTCCCCCGACCTTCCACACCAGTTAAGAAGTCTGCACACCCGCATCACCGACCACACTAATACTGCAAAACACATCAAGAACCCATGACCAGGGTACAAAGCCTCTTTCACCAAATAACGATCTCAGGTGACACTGAAGATAACACCCGCTTACTCTGAACTTTCAAATCACTTTTTATTGCTCATCCGAGCTCATGACATCCTTGTTAACACTGAACCGCAGTATTGATTCTTTCTCCCAGTTACATACTGCTTACCGCACCTAACATGCCAATATGAGGTAGCGCAAGAATTCCATCATAACTTCTGAACCACCAGTAGGGTGAACACTTCATCATATAGAGACCTTTTACTTAACTCAATTCAAAAGTACCATCTCAACACATGAGTGAATTCTCACAATCATCCAACATGAAAATCCTTAAGTAGTAGTGTATACCACCATAACCCTTCCGGGATCCGCCTACACCTGATAGGCCATAGCACTCAAATGCTCCTACATGAAATCCATTATGACGGCCGACGATCCTCTCACACACCGGCAAAAACCACATGCATAACTTAACCACATTGAAGGAACTGATCGCTGCCGTAAATGTGCCATTTCAACCATGGCTAATCAATCTATCTTCTTTTAGTCATCTTCAATTTCCTCATGAATAGTAGCAACTTCCTTCAACTCATAGCAAACTCAACCCTCACTCATCCCGAGTGACCTTGATTCACAAGACTATGCTGCCTAAATCTCACAACCCGTCTCATACCCTCCTGATAATCTTTCTACAATCCGGAGTTTATTTCTCTCACTCATCCAATACTATCCCGCACGCTGAGACATATCATAGAACCCCAACCATTTTCCTTTTCTCAGGAAATTACGCTGCATAAGCTCAATCCTCGATCATACTGCTGCCTAAAACCCTTAAACGTTGCATTCTTAACTTTGAATTCATTAGGACCACTACTGAGAGTCACCCACTCTGACTGGTCCCAAATACAATTAACTCCAAGGCTCTCCTAGCACATGAACACCCTTTCCAATGAAACACGTGACCGAGTCAGTATCCTGACAACTCATCTATGCCTTAAGGAAAATTCTGAATCTTCCAAAGCCTAACCCTGGTCCGACATGTCCAACTTTTGCACACATTCATCAAATCCCACGCTTCACCTTTTTACTCCCTTCCCTTAGCTGTGATAACTTGCCGACATGCCGACAATCTGCAACCCCCTGAGAACATAATCCTACAACCCAACTGCAGATGGTGGGACTCCCCCACATAGCCTGAAGCTACTCTTTGCACCACTCTAGGCCCTGCTGAGATCCTTTCTCCTTTGTTAACATGAATCTTGCTCAACCGATTCGTCCAATTCTTCCAAATTTTCTTGCTAACACTGCCTAATTACCCAAATTCTCTAGCATCTTTCACACATCCTGCCTCCTACCGAACAGCTATTAGAACCCCTCACAGAGACTTGCCAACCACACAACCGCCAACCTACTCACAGGAGATAACCCACCTGTGAAAATCACCCACGGACGCCTTCCAACAACGTTGAAATGTACGCTTGTCTACGACATCAATACCCCATACTACGCCCTGCTTCAGTTAACAACTTTACTTGTTCGTCCGCTCCTCATGGACATCCATTAAATGCACGACAATATCTTTAAATTCCAAGCTATGATGTCGCTCCCCCACATTGCGACTGCTCGACTTGCGCTTCTTAAACCTGGCCTCCTAGAAATGGAACCACCGCCTAGCCTCAATTCAATATCATTCTCTTTAGCTCTTAAACTAGCAGATCACCACGACTTCAAACTCTCGGAAGATCATCTTTCTCTAGCTTCCTTCATTATCAACGCTTATCCGGTACTGAACCACCGCACCTCACGGTTGCTGACAGCCATTTCTCAATACTTCTTCACAATACTCTGACCCCATGCAACCGAAGAAGCCATAACACCGGCAAACTTAATATATTGTATTCTATCTATGACGACGACACCACATCACTAGTACATATCCCACTTCACTTGAAGACACCAAGTCTTACTACTTTATCAACCCCAACTGGACCATTCATAATCCAAATGCCTTTCCTTTGCCGAAACTAAAATACCGAAATCTCGAAATCACACTCTGAGAAGACCTCCCTTCAAACCATTCATCACCCCCAACATACGGGCAATCATTCTATCATCATATCGACATCGCGCGATAACCAATCGCAAGCATCATCACTACCTGAGCATAGCCTTAAGGCTCTCAGAAACACAGCTACTGAGCCGAAACAACATATTATTCCTTTGCAGGTCCATAACAACAGCCCCAACCAATTACGCATGGAAAACATCTCGAATTACATCCGTAGCACCATTTCAATTCCTCAAATTTCCGATTCACAGCAAGCTCTTCGCGACGCGTAAGATTGAGTAGGAATAAACATAGGCATAAGCCTCAAAGGAATCAAGAAGGGAAGTAATCCTAACATCCCTGTAGCCTCTCAAAGATAAGTACAAGTACCGATCCGCAAGACTCTACTAGACTTGCTCATGACTCGTGAGACCTAAGGGAACCTAGTGCTCTGATACCATGTTGTCACGACCCAAAATCCATAAGGTCATGATGGCGCCGAACATCATTGTCAGGCAAGCCAATCATTAATTAATTGAAATAATTTCCTGTTTTAGCATTTATGAAAAACATTACCTTTCACTTTATTACATAGTAACTAAATAAAAATTCGTTAAGTAAATACAATGGTTTAAATATTCCATTTCAGCAAAATATATCCCAACACATCCAAGAACCCGGTGCCACAAGTACATGAGAAATTTCTAAGAATTTATAATTTCTACAAAGCTTGTACGAAATACAAGTGGACAAGAAATTTAAAATAATGTAATACAGTATGAGAGAGACTCTGTCAGCTGCGGATCACCTCCAGATAATGCAGCGCGCCTAAGTCTCCAAATCCACCACATCACTATGAAATTACCTGCGTAATAAAAATACACATCAAGTGTAGAATGAGTACCAAAACAACGTGTACTCAGTAAGTCGCCTGCCTAACCTCAGAGAGGTAGTGACGAGAGGTCGAATTAGACACTTGCTAGAGGTCAATTTAGTATATTCGAGTGTGACACTAAGCATGATTATCATAGGCACTTTATTAAAATCAGGAATAAACAATATCAATTCCTTCCACATTTAACACTTTAAATCTTCGTCATATTAATTACATTTAATCAACATGGGTGATGTAATCAAATAAGAAATAATCAACCGGAAGGAACAAATTCTTCCAAAAAACTTTAATAACTTTGAATCTCTGTCATTTCAGTTGACAACTTAAAATTTTGGGCCAGTAATCAGGAAAAATCACAGCAAATACACAGTAAATATCACGCGCAAGCAATGCCGAGGGTCGAACGGCGCGGACCAACAATAATAAATAGTGCACTGCCGAAGGATCGAACCATAGATGCATCTATTTTTCCCCGCTCACGAATCGATCATGCGACGCGATCAACATAAAAAGAATAAGGCTAGCCTGCTCGCGAATCATACCCGCGACTCAGGTGCTCGTATGTACACATATTCACATAATAAATCCGCATTTTTATCAAGAAAACAATTTCTCAGGAAAGTGGTAAAATTCTTCTTAAAGGAACATGAAATATAGCTTTTAAATATTGTTTCGAAACTCATTTGCCAAGTTTAATAGTATTCCATACTATAACCCTATCAAGTATACAATTATCCACGGAGGAATCAATTCTCTTTTTAGATGATTAAGAAATGAACTCTAGTCTTCTTTAGATATTCAATTACGATTTCGATTATATTAGCAGTCTAACATTACAGGCAGGATCACAGGTACAACACGTAAGGCATGCTAGTGGGTCCTAGACTACCCGGACATGGCATAATAGTAGCTACGCACGGACTCCCGTCACCTCGTGCGTACGTAGCCCCCGAAGATAATAGCACATACTTAATTAGTTCACCTAGGGGAAAAATTCCCCCTCACAAAGTTAGAAAGGAGACTTACCTCGCTCCGAAATTCCATAACCGGCTTCCAAGACCTTCCGACGATTCTAACGGACGCACAACGTCCCAAAACTATCCAAATAATGGCAAACCAATGAAAATATACTCTAATATTTGCAACAAATTCCAAATTATATAATTGCCAAACCCCGCTCAGTGAATTGACCAAAATACCCTCAGGCTCACGTGCCTGGAATCCGAAATTTCTCGAAGATATACTCTACCCATAGATTTACTAGTTCAAATATACGATTTACACTAAATTCCATGCTCAAATTCGTGGTAGAAATCCAAAATACCATTTCTAGGTTTTCTTCAATATTTTCCAAATTTTTCCACAATTTTCATGTATAATTCCATGAAATAACCTTTTATTTAACTTAGAAACATGAAGGAATTACTTACCTTGTGATTCTTGACGAAAACTCACTCTTGAAGCTCCTCAAAATCGTCCAAACCAAAAAAAATGGAAGGAAATGACCAACAAATCTCGGTTTTAAAACATTCTGCCCAGGCCATTTTTTGCACCTGCGATCCAACACTCGCACCTGTGATTCCGCAGGTGGGACCATACCTCTGCACCTGCGTCTTTCCTCAGCTCAAGCCAACTTCGCATCTGCGCCCCATAGCCCGCATCTGCGACTTCGCAGGTGCGGAAATATCATCGCACATGCGCTCCTAGCCAGACCACCACTTCTTCACACCTGCGGCACCATAGACGCACCTGCGGCTCCATAGCCACACCTGCGGTTCCACACCTGCGGCCAAATCTTCGCAGGTGCGGTCACACCAGATGACAGCAATTCCAGCTCCTCTTCAAACTTCAAATATTGATCCGTTAACCACCCGGAATCCACCCGAGGCCCCCGGGACCCCGTCCAGATATACCAACCTGTTCCAAAACATAATACAGACTTGCTCGAGGCCTCAAATCACATCAAACAACATCAAAACCATGAATCACACCCAAATTCAACTTCATGAACTTAGAAATTTCCACCTTCTACATCCGATGCCGAAACCTATCAAATCATGTCTGATTGACCCCAAATTTTGCACACAAGTCATATTTAATATTACGGACCTGCTCCAACTTCCGGAATCGAATTCCGGCCCCGATATCAAAATTTTCCCTTCCGGTCGGATTTCTCGGAAACCTTCAAATTTCTATCTTTAACCAAATGACTTCAAAATAACCTATGGACATCCGAATTCATTTCCGATCGCGCTACCGACTCCAGAATTACCATACGGAGCTATTCCCAGGCTCGAAATCCGAAATGGATATCAATACCACTAAAATGCCTTACAACCCAAATTTATGAAATTCTTCTAAAATACTATCTTCCACAATATGCATCGAAACGCCCCCGGGTTATCCAAAGCCCGATTCGGACATACACCCAAGTCCAAAATCATTATACGAACCTGCAGGAACCTTCAAATTGATTCAGAGGTTGTTTACTCAAAATTCTAATCTTAGTCAATTTTTCCAACGTAAGGCTTCTGAAATGGGAATTCTCTTTCCAAACCAACTCTAAACCTTCCGAAATTCAATTCCGACCGCACCTACAAGTCATAATACCTGAAATGTAGCTGCTCATGAATTCACACCGTTGAACGATGCGCTAGAGCTCAAAACGACCGGTCGGGTAGTTACAGATAGCCTCAGCGTCTATATCGAGGGTATGACTTTTTAGGTGTCTTACAAGTTCGAATATATAGCCTTGACTTTGATATCGGGATTATGCCTTTTTAAGGTCTTACAAATTTGTACATCCCTTGCTTGAGGTCTTATAGTTTTGATGCTGCCTCGTGGAGGGCTTATATTGGTGCCTCATGGAGGACTTATGAGCTCGAAGTTGCCGGCCCTGAGGTCTTATGGCTTCGAGTTTTTGATGACTCGATTGGGTGGCTGTAGATGACACTCCTCGATACATCAAAAGTTTTTGGCTTTGGAGCCGTTCTTTGTGAAAGTAGCAAACTTTTTGGTGTTGCCTCATTGAGGTCTTATATTGTTGATATTGCCTCGTGGAGGGCTTACATTGGTGATATTGCCTCATGAAGGGCTTACAGTGGTGCCTCATGCAGGGCTTATGAGCTCGAAGTTGCCGGACTTGAGGTCTTATGGCTTCGAGTTAGATAGCTTGATGAGCCGACTGTCGAGGACAGTCTCCGAGTCGGGGTTATGCCTTTTTTAAGGTCTTACAAATTTGATGTTGCCTCATTGAGGGCTTACAAGTTTGATCATGCCTCTTTGATGTCTTACAGATGAGATATTGCCTCATAAAGGTCTTATATTGGTGCCTCATGAAGGGCTTATGAGCTCGAAGTTGCCGGCCCTAAGGTCTTACGGCTTCGAGTTTTCGGTGTCAGTCCCTGAGTGTCCGGGAAATTTCTAGCCCTGGGGCCGTCTCTTGTGAAAATAGCAAACTTCTTTGACGTGCAAAGTATTTTGATGATAAAAGATCCTCCTTGGATTACTTGGTACAAGTATACATTTTTTCACCATCGAGGGTTCGATTTTTCTATGTGGACACGGTTTATTCGATCATTTTGTCCTATACATCATTCTCCTGTCGAGACCCTCTTTGGCATATTTTAGTTTTTTCGAGGAGGTGATCTCCTGGGGGGATGCCCCTCAGTATTTGAGGTTAATCGAAGAGAAGCCTTGAATACTTGGTGAGTTCTCCTTAGGTAGTATATGGATGTCGCCTCGTTAAAAACCTCGTCGGTAAAACCCGTTTGGGATAAAATTCGACATGAGGGAAAAAGAGCGCAATACATGCTTTAAAACCCAAGGCCTTCGAGCTGGAGGGTGCTTCGATTCCTTTCAATCGAACACCTGCACATCGGTTAGTGTAAAATGTGAAGGAAAGAGGGAGAGGGTTGTACCTTAACTGTGATGGCGTTCAAGCCTCGATATGCTTCAGTTACTCGTTTCGAGGACACGACATGGTCCTTTATTCGTTCATCTGAGGATGTGGTTTGTGATTGATACTCGGTTGTTTGCCTATTCTTTGGCCTCTTCGATGTAGAAGGTGTCGGTGTCGGTTCCACATCGTGCCCTGTGAACATTTCTTTTGTTGCGTGCTGCTCTCTGTACACTGTTTGTACTCCAGCCTTTGTAGGAAACTTCATTATTTGATGGAGGGTTGATGACACCGCCCTCATACTATGAATCCATGGCCTTCCAAGCAATGCATTGTATCTCATGTCACATACGATGACATGAAACTTGGTATTTTGAATTGTACCGGCCATGCTGACTGGGAGGATTATCTCCCCTTTCGTTGTCTCGCTCGCCATGTTGAATCCGTTGAGGACACAGAAGGCAGGAACGATCTGGTCGAGAAATCCGAGTTGCTCTACCACCCTTGACCTAATTATATTGGACGAGGTACCTGGATCCACGAGAACACGTTTAACTTGAAATTTATTCAAAAGAAAAGAAATTACCAGTGTGTCATTATGAGGTTGAGACAAGTTCTCGATGTCCTCTTCGCTGAATAAAAGAGCATATTTAGGTATATAGCTCCGGGTTCATTTTTCCATGGTGATGGATACTGTTGTTCTCTTGAAAATATGTCCCTAAGGGACGTCGAATCCTCCAATAATCATGTGGATGACGTGTTGTGGTTCTTTTGTTTCATTTTTCCTATTCGCCTTTCTTTCCCAAAATTGGATTTTAGCTTGATCGTTGAGGAACTCTCGGAGGTGCCCTTTGCTAATCAGTCGGGATACCTCTTCTCGAAGTTGTCTGCAATCCTCGGTCCTATGACTGTGGGTACCGTGATATTCAAATATCAAGTTGGGGTTCCTTTGCGAGGGATCTGATAGTACGAGCCTTGGCTACCTGGTGTCTTTGATTTTACCTATGGGTGATACGATGTCTGAAGCATCAATATTGAAGTTGTACTCAGATAGCCGGGGTGGCTCTACCGGTCCTCTGTGCCTATCGATTGTGCTTTGTTCACGAGTCATCGAGGGTTCTGGCCTCGATCCATCCTTTGGTCATTTCGAGGTATGTTACGCCTATGGATATTTCTCTGATTTTCTATATAAGATTGATACCTTTATTTGCTTGGCCTCGGCACTCTTTCTAGAAGCCTTGATTCCTTTGCTAAGAGCCTGCTGGGATACACTAAGCCCGAGGGGGCTTCCAATTGGTCATCCTCGACTCTGATCTTTGACTGATACCTGTTGTGTACATTCGCCCAAACTACGGCGGGATACTTGATTAAGTTTTGTTTCAACTACTTTGAAGCTATCGAGCTTCGTTTATTCAATCCCTGAGCGAAGGCTTGCACTGCCCAATCATCAGAGACCGATGGTAATTTCATCCGTTCCAATTGGAAGCGGGATACGAACTCCCTTAATATCTCATTCTCTCTTTGTTTGATTTTGAAGAAATCATATTTCCTCGTAGCGACCTTGATGGGACCAGCATGCGCCTTCACAAAAGAGTCTGCCATCATGACAAACGAATCCATCGAGTTCGGGGGCAGGTTATGATACGACATCATGGCCCCTTTGGACAGTGTTTCTCCAATTTTTTTCAATAAGACGGATTCTATCTCATTATCTTTTAGTTCGTTCCCTTTCACAGCACAAGTGTAAGAAGTAATATGCTCATTGGGGTCCGAGGTCCCATTTTACTTCGGGAGTTCGTGCATTCTGAATTTCTTTGGGATGAGCTTGGGGGTAGAACTTGATGGGAATGGCTTTTGCACGAACTTTTTCGAATCTACACCCTTCAGAATCGGGGGTGTTCCTGGGATCTGATCGAACCTCGAGTTATATGTCTCCACCTTTTTGTCGTTAGCTTCTATCTTCTTTTCGCCCGATTCAATCCTCTTTGTGAGGTTCTCGAGCATCTTCGTAATAGCGGGGTCGACTGCTGACCCATTATTGCTCGACCTTTCTGGTGCCTGTTCGACTCGAGGAGCTGTTTCTGGTGGTGCCATGCTTGGGGTTCTCTGATGGCTTTGTAGCTGAGCAATAGCCAGTTGTTGTACTTGCAACATATCAAAAATGACATGAAGGATAACTTCTCTTTCCTTTTTAGCAGGGGCTCTCTGTGCTTCATGTTGGTCTCCTTCCCGCACACTTCCATGTGTACGAGATCTTACATCGACATGTTGAGAGTTGCGTGAGCCTACATCAACGGGAATTTGCACTGGTGGCCCTTCAAGGTTTTGCGGTGGTACACCGGCACACGAAGCAGCTGCACCGTTCTCTCCATGATCCTCAGGACCGTTGTTTTCATGTGCATTCACTGAGTTAGACATTTTCTGACCTGAAATTGAAGATTCTTGGACAAGAAAAAATGTAAAGAATAACTTGCGTTTTTAGAAAACCAGCACTAAAACAATCACTATTATTTTTAGCCCCATGGTGGGCGTCAAACTGTTTACCTCGAAAATGGTAATTACAATTATATTTGAGTTTTTGGTTCTAAAAATACGTGATCTATTTTAATACTAGTTGTTTAGGCAATAAATGCTAAGTGAGAGTTAAGAAAAATGAGATAAGAGCAAAGGATAATTGAATTGTCCAAACCGAGTTACGAGACGGGGTCTCGAGCTTAGTTGAAATAGGGCCTGGAGGTCGAGCTCGAGGGCTTGACAGAGGGCGGTCGATGAAGATACAACAGTATTGAAAGCCTCGAAGATTGCCTCTTTATGATTAATAATGAGCAATAAATGAAGAACAATTAATGAACACAATAAATGAAAGACAATAAATCAATGGAACAATTTGAGTTAGAGAGCATAGAATGTTCTTATTCTTGTATTGAATATCACGTGTGTTACAAAATGACAAGGGTCTCCATTATATAAGAGGGGAATCCCAACATAGTACATGTGTAATTATTACAAAGATAAACGGCTGGCACATCCATTTAATGTCACGGTACAGACTTGTACTATTTTGCAGACTTGGTCAGCTTTAACCACGTGCCTCTTGGGAACTTCCCGCTTTTCAATGATGGTCTTCGATTTACACCGCCTCGAAGTCGGGCGTGGAGAATCCTCGACATACTTCGTCGATGGAAAAACTCGAACTGCTTCGAGTCTTCTGAAGACGGACTATGAAGTGCCATAATGATCATAAAATCGGGCTCTCCGATTTTAGCTGTATACATACATAATTTAAAAAATAGTTTTGCTCTATTTGTAAATATAATTCTCAAACAAAGAAGATTTACTTGAGCCTCCATTCTTTAAGCTTGCTCTGCCACTAAACATATCCGTGCATCACAAGAACATAAAGACTAATTATATTAAAAGCACGAACAATAATGTTGGTTGATAAAAATATACATTAATAATTAAGTTCATATGGGATAAAATTGTAATAATATAAACTTTGTCTTCAATTGAAATTTCACCTACAATTTTGAAATGAAATGTCATCAACGAATTCAAGTATGAAGGGAAACTTTATGCTAAATCATAATTAAATTAGCATTACACTCTTTGGTTGGAAATCAAAATAAACCATAATAGCCAATAAATTTATGATAGAATTAGATTTGATAAAAAAGAGAACAATGCATGCTAGAAATATTAGATTACGTGAAGGTTATCTATGGCCAATATTCTCCTGCTCTTCTATGATTTGGAATTTGAATATAAGCTATGATATTTTATTTTTTCTTCTTGTTCAAAATTATATACGAGTTCAATTACAAGGCTTTTAACGTGAAAACAATTCTAGAGTTACTTAAATTCTAAGACTTTATTTTCTCCATATAAAAAAATCACCTCCTAACTTCATGCTAAAATGCTGTTAGGTATTTTTTTGTCCGCAAAATAGTTTACAAGTAAACAAATTGTTAAAATATGATCCAAACAATGAACGACCACATCATTTTTTTTAAGGGGAAAAACAAGTATATATAGGTACACATGTCATACTAATATCTTAACACAGTACACCGTCTTAAGCATGAGGAAATATACTCGTGGATGAGGCACATGGTTTTGAGTTGAATTAATATAATTTAAAGTTGAATCTAGAAAATGGATTAATATTTAAATGACTTTTCTTTTATCTTAGTCTCATGAATATGACTTTCATATACCTTAATCATTAAGGCTTAGCTAAATTAAAGAAAATTAATGAATATCACGAAAATAATATTAAGTATTGTTGAACTCTTTTAATATTTACAACTTTAATCGTGTATCTGTCTGATTGTAGAATGTTTTGTTCCATATTGACCTTTGGTTGTGTCAAAACATTATTAATGAGTTGGTTTGAATTATATACCGTATTTTAATTGTTGAACGTCGTACATGTTATTAGTGTTATAATATCTATGCAATTGAAAGTTTATTACTTTGGAACGTACATGGTAATATTTTTCATAGGATCTTCGTGCACCGCAGGAACGTAGAAACTAGTACTATATTAAAAGTATGAAGTCTCTTAACGAAATGTCGTTCGACTTTTTCCTACACTTCAAACTCCATTAAGATTTAGGAGTATTAAATAAGCTTTTAATTCACAATAGGACAGTCTCGACCACTTTATACTTCTTTTAGGTCAGGATGTTTTCTTTTTTTTTTTTGGTTAATAAATTTTTCTATTTTAACCCCATTAAGATTTATGATAAGTTTACGTTAGACAAAGTTGTTATGGGAAATAAAAATAGTTAATCTTTCTTCAACTTGTACTTTCTTTAGTTAAAGTTTGATTCACAAGTTATTATTATTATTATTATTATTATTATTATTATTATTATTATTATTATTATTATTATTATTAGTAGTAGTAGTAGTAGTAGTAATAGTAGTAGTAGTGGTGGTAGTTTGAAAATGAATTGTTGTAATTCATTCAATTAAAGCAAAGCTAAACTCAAACAAGTAACTAACATGTTTTGCTTTCCTTTTCTTCTACCGTTTTTGTAGGCGGTTTGCTTTTTGATTTAGTAGAATAGTTTTAGCATAGAACTAAAAAAATTTCAAAGATGTAACTTTAGGAGTACAAATTAGCTCACAAATCCAAGTAATGTGTTTTGATTGATCTAGGAAGCTCGGCGATTATTATTCGATCGAGGGTCATGGAGAAGCTCGGCCTGCAGGATCATATTGTGCCCGCAACTCGGGTTCTCAATGGTTTTAACATGGCAAGTGAAACTACTAAGGGCGAAATTATCTTGCCAGTAAACGTGGCAGGGACCGTTCAAGAGACAAAGTTCCATGTGATCGAGGGCGATATGAGATACAACGCCCTACTCGGAAGACCCTGGATTCATAACATGAGGGCGGTCCCTTCAACCCTTCACCAAGTTATAAAGTTCCCTACATCGGAGGGAGTAAAAACGGTGTATAGGTAACAACATGCCTCCAAAGAGATGTTTGCGATCGATGAAGTAATACCGGTATCAGCACTCTCATCAACAAAATGATCAGAGTCCAAAGGAAAGCAGGAAGCTAAATAGCAACCAAAGACACCAGCCTCGACTTAGTCGGAGAAGCAGGGAACGGACAAGGACGATGACTACAAGATCCCTCGATCCTTCATAATTCCTGATGATTCCGACGCCACCAAATCGACAGTCGAAGAGCTAGAACTAGTCGTACTGATCGAGAACCTGCCCGAACAAAAGGTATACCTAGGAATGGGTTTGACTCCCGAGCTCCAGAAAAAACTTATTCAATTCCTTTTAAATAACATGGATTGTTTTCCTTGGTCCCATCTGGATATGACATGGATCACACAAGAGATCACTACACATTGAGACCCGAAGTTCCACCTAGTAAAACAAAAGAGAAGGCCCCAGTCCGAGGTTAAGCATGCATTCATCAAGGACGATGTAACAAAACTTCTCAAATAGGATCCATTAGGGAGCTAAAATATCGCGAATGGTTAGAGAACGTATTTGTAGTCCCTAAGAAGGGAAAATAAACTTAGAATGTGCATAGACTATAAGGATTTAAACAAACCATGCCCTAAAGATTCTTTTCCTTTGTCGAATACCGATCACATAATCGATGCCACGGCTGGCCACAAGACTCTTAGTTTTCTAGATGACTAATCCGGGTACAATCAAATAAAAATGAACTAGGAGGATCAGCAAAAGACTTTGTTTATCACTAAATACGACACCTATTGTTATAATGTAATGTCGTTCGGACTAAAAAATGCTGGTGCTTCTTACCAATGCCTAGTAAATTGAATGTTCTAAGAACAAATAGGTAAATCAATGAAAGTTTATATTGATGACATGTTATTTAATTCCCTGCGAGTAAAGGACCATTTAAAAAATTTGCAGGAGACTTTCGACATACTAAGAAAGTACAACATGAAGCTCACCCAAAAAAGTGCGCGTTCGGGGTCGACTCGGGCAAGTTCCTTGGCTTCATGGTATCAAATCGGGGGATCGAGATCAACCCTGATAAAATCAAGGCCATCAAAGATATCACAATCGTGGGTGATGTCAAGGCCGTACAAATGTTAACAGGTCGCATAGCCACCCTAGGACAATTTATTTTGAGGTCCTCAAATAGAAGTCACTGGTTCTTCTCACTGCTTAAGAAGAAGAGCAATTTTGTGCGGACCCCAGAATGTCAAAAAGCCTTAGAAGAACTAAAACGATACCTGTGAGCCCGCCATTGCTTCACCCCGAAAGAGGACGAGCAACTCTACTTATACTTAGCGGTCTCAGAGATAGTGGTAAGTGGGGTACTAGTTTGAGAAGAGCAAGGTACGCAATTCCCTATTTATTATGATAGTCAGACCTAAGGTGAGGCCACGACCCGTTAATAACCTCCTCTAGGAAATCAAAATCGTATTTTCAGTGTCACCCGATTTGTGTTGTGACTACTTATCCCCTTCACAATATTTTGCACAAACCCGAGCTTTCGGGTCGATTGGCCCATGGACCGTCGAGATCAACCCCGAACAACCATCAAGTCTCAGATCTTAGCAGATTTCATGGCCGACTTCACGCCAGTCCTCGTACCCGAGGTCAAAAAGGAATTATTACTAAAATCAGGTACATCTTCGGTGGTGTGGACCCTCTTTAAAGACGGCTCTTCAAACGTGAAGGGGTCCGGGCTAGGCATCATTTTGAAACCTCCCACATGTAATACAATTAGAAAATCTATCAGAACTTCGAAATTAACTAACAATGAGGCCTAGTATGAGGTCATGATTGCATGTCTCGAGCTGGCTAAGATTTTGGGAGCAGAGGTCACTGAGGCCAAATGTGACTCCCTACTTGTAGTAACCAAGTAAACAGAACTTTTGAGGTTCGAGAAGACCGAATGCAGAGGTACTTGGACAAACTACAGGTGACTCTACATCGATTTCAGAATGGACCCTACATCATGTACCTCGGGAACAAAACAGCGAAGCCGATGCCCTTGCAAACTTAGGGCCATCGATCGAAGATGACGAACATAGCTCGGGACTGTCGTACAAATTTTGAGGTCAGTAATAGATAAGGGTCATGCCGAAATAAACTCTACAAGCTGTCGTGCCCTCCTTTTTTCCTCTTCTTTCGGATTGGTCATGCTTTTCAACATTATTGGGACAACTCGTTTCCTTTTGGGAAATGGGGTATAATGAGTTCGAAAGGTCGCCACCTAACGAATTAAGGTGCGTTAGGGCACCTATTAAGGGTCATTCATAACACTAATTGCATAACCAGAGATTGGGTAAGGTCTTGAAATTACTTCAAGGGGAAGGTGTTAGGCACCCCTCAAAGTCCACAATTGTGGGTCCCGTCCAAACATACTTTGTGAATTCACTCAAGTAGCAAATAAAAAGTCTAAGCACACATATGTAAGCAAATAAAGGTCTTAACAGATTAACAGTCCAAGCACACATATGTAAAGTATAAAGGAAGTCCTAAGTTATTTATCCTATTGGATCATATCTATGCAATACCCGGTAATCACTCCTCAATGAGGGGCTACACGTTGCATAAGCGCACAGGTCATCATATCTTTTTCTACCCATTGTACCACCCCTTAGAGGTTATTAAGCGAGTTTTATTTAACGAGTTCTATGCATGCTGTTACCCATCCCTTCTTTGGGTTCCCGGAGGAGTTTAGGACCTCTAGTATACTGGCAGTTCTAGACAAACCCCTATGGTTTTTTAAAAAGGGAATAAACTAGGCAACAAGCAAGAACAAGTAGAACTAGCACATAAGTCATAAAAATAGTTAAGAGGCTCAGATTCACCTCCACACATAATGAAAATAAACAGCACGTCTCAAACATAGACAAAGGCAGCCTTTTATTAGAGAAAGGATCCTAAGACAGGGTATCTAAGTTAACATTAAAGCACAGAAATATGCAACACTGTTTCATAATGCAATGACAGGGTCCTAATCAGTTTTCGTACTGATTTTAAACGTGTGAGCAGTAAACACACTAAAAAATAGTTTTCCAGTTTTATAAAGATTAATTATCGAAGGCTGGCCTAGGCGTGAGGTTATATGCAATCGACATTACAAGAGGTGTCTAACAGTTTTGAAATTGTTTAACCTACAAACATGCTGTTCTAAGTGACACGGACTTTAAAAAGGGAGTTTGTACCGGTTTTATTCAGAAGTATAACATCTATATGAGGGAAGATTTTATACTTTTTCAGATCAACGACTTATTTCAATGGAACTAGGCGTAATCAAACGAATGCAAGAAGAATTCCTAGAACATGGTATCTAAATGCATACATGAATGATAGCTTCATTAAGACAGTGTCATTAGCTTCACAGCAGGATTTCTAAGTGAAAGCACTTATGCAAACTTGAATCATGTATTAGTAATATGCTGAAACAATAAAACGTGAAGCCCTAAGAACATGATATCTAATGCATGTTTAGCATGATTTGGATGCAAATGAACACATCAATCATAAGACATGGCTTCTAATGCAGATTTGTAGAATATAAAGCCTAGGAATATGGTTTCTACCTAGTATTTTTTACCCACAGTACTATACGCTACCCTCCCTTTTCACTAATCACCCCAATATCTGCTTACAAATTAATTCTTACAAACCAATGTCTGAATGAATTACATAAATAAATAAAAAGAGAAGAAGTCAAACTATAGGGAGCCTAAAGTAGGCCCAAATATGTCCTGAGAATACTAGGCCTTCCATAGTCTAAAATGCCAAGGGTTTCATAGCCAATTTCAGGTCCCGGTGTGTCAGAGTTCCCTAAGGACCTCAAGGATCTCGGGAAGTGCTCACACCCAAACTTTCATAATAAGAAGTGAGTAAGTGCAGTGTGGAAGGGCCAACCCTAGTGTGCCAGAGTTCGGAGGAATCTCAAGGATCCCAAGGCAGTACACACACTAGAGGGGCATAACCTATTGACCTAAGATTGAAGTGAGAGTGCTTGACATAGTTTTGAAAGATTTTTAGTGAGAAAACAGTGCAGAGATAACTCTAGGAGTGAAAAGGTTTTCTGAAAGTAGGAACTAGTTCAGTAGTAAAACAGTTTGGGAAAAGCACTAAAACACTTTTGAAATCAGAACACAAACCAATTGGTCATAGAACAACCAGATTTAGAAACACTTGGCAAACAGATTCCACACAGGGATATAAGGGTTGGGGACACATAGAATACACATTAAGGAACACATGAACAGGGTACATGGAGGCATATAGACAACAAATGCATAGAACACTTAGGAGTTTTTATAGAACTAACAGGCTAGTCATGATAGTAGGTAATTGGAGACATAGAGAATGGATGCAATAAAGCCATGTTAAAATCAATGTGGTACTGGACAGAATTTGACACACAATTAAGGTCAATCGAATACCCTAAGAGACTAGGTGACTTAACATGATCTCTTTAGTGAAAAGGAATAGGCAATTGTAAGTAGACATGATGGACAAACAATCAAGTGGACAACTATGTCTATACATGCTAATTACAGGTTGAACAAACAAGGTTAGACATGCTAGTTATACATTGAACAAGACATGATTTTAAACATGCTAAGTAGGGAAGTAAACAGGAAAACATATTGGATTCATGGTCAACAGAGTAGTGCAGTACTAAAACACATAGGGTTTGGGGTTTCAAGATTTAACTAGAGACATACCAGTTGAAGAAAGAGTGCAAAATATAAAGCAAGTGTAGTTCCAATATCTAGCATTGGCTTTCAGCCGACTAGACCAAGAGTTAACCCAAGTAGCAGAGAAAGAAAAGAGAGTGTGAGTGTGAGTGTCTGTTTGTGAACTAATGTTCGTGTCTTGAGAAGTAAAACAAGAGAGTTTATATAGTGGTTTAAGAGTAGGACAAACAAGGTAAAAAGAAATCAGAAACTAGCAATTAAGGAAGTCACAGAATTCAATCACATAAGGAGTTCAGAATAGACTCCTTTAATTAAGGGCAATTGACCAAACGGTAATAACAGGGATTCAATTAAGGCAATAAGTTCAAATCAATCCAAACAAGGGAGTCAGAATAAACTCCTTTAATTAAGGGCAATTGACCAACCGATAATAGTAGGGATTCAATTAAGGCAAGAAGTTCAAATCAAACAAACAAGGAATTCAGAATAAACTCTTTTAATTAAGGGAAATTGGTAATAACAGGGGTCTAATTAAGGAAAGAATCCCAATCATACCAGGTAAAGAATCCACAATCTACACGGGCAATCAAACAAGGCATGGATGACCATTTAAGGTCATAAACAGGGAAACAAAACAAGACTTACACATATGAATCTCTAACAGAGTAAATCAATCAGCCAAACTTTCAAAATAATACTGATTTCTGGAAGAATATATCCATTCCCATAAATAAAAAACATACCAAGTAAAGCCTTCGCAAAAATATAGAAATTAGCCCGAAAAAAAATTCGAACTCTAATAGGGATTAATTAGGGGAAAATCACGGAATAACGGATTTGACAAACAAAAATGTTTAAGTCCAAGAAATAAAGCAAATTAATATGACTGGCAACACCGAAAATACCCAGAATCGAAACAATGGTTTAGAAAAATCACAAAATCAACTAAGGTTTGGACACTTTGGCAAAAATCAGTCCAGAAGATGAAGGAGAATCGATTAAACACTTAGAAGTCAGAAAGACCTTTGAAAACAATTTGTAATGAACCCTAGTTCAGAGAAAAATCTAATAATTAGTTAAAACTAGAAGTTTTTCAAATAAAAACATGTAAGAGTGCTCGATTCATCTCAGATCTATACAGATATGAGAAGATCGAAGGTAATGGACTAGGATTTTTTCAGAAAAGTAACAAAGATGATAACATATGTTTAGACACCATAGATTCGTAACAAAATGAAGAGAAATTTCTTACTCATAGTCAGCAAATGGCCTGAGACATGTTAGAAATCAAAAAGTGCAAACCAGAACCGCTTGGGTTCCTTGAGATCCTCTCAAGGATCTAAGAAACGGATGGACCATAGCAAATAGGAGGTCAATATTGGCCGGAGGAGCCATAGGAGCGTCATAAGGTGAAGGTTTTCGCCGGTGACAACGTTTTACAACTAGGGTTCAGTCGAGACAATTGAGAGAAGAGGGAAGGAGTGACGACGGGTGAGAGGAGTCAAATGAAAGGGTTTGGGGGGGGGTGTCGTTTAGGTTAATTAAGGAAACGTTCAATCTGGGTCATTGATAAAAAATGATCAACGTCCAGGATTCAAGCGAAATTGGGTCGGGTTAGGTAGGGGTTTGGGAAAAATTGTATTGGGCTAGTTAATAAGGTGTTTTAGGCTGGTTATATAGGTTGCAATTGAAATAATAATAGGCTATTTGTTATATATCCAAAATAAATTAATTAAAAATAATTTGTAAAATAATTACTAATTATAAAAATAAATTTCATGCATAGAAATGTTCTAAAAATGGTTATTTAGTATTTGAAATGTAAAAGGCTAATTTCTGGTAAAAAAAAATAAAAAATTGTATGCATGGGCTATAATTGTAAAGTTATTGCAATTGTAGCCAAAAGATGCCAAATTCGCTATTTATAGAATAATTTGGACTTAATAGGACCATAATAGTTATATTAAATTAAAAAAATATTTTGAAATCATTTGTGATGCAATTTTGTAATTATTTATTGGGATAAAATACTGGGCAAATTAATAAAATATGTAGAAAATTGTGAAAAAATACCAATTGATGCTAATGCATGATTTTGAAGGCATATATGCATTTTGAAATATTTTTTTTTAGAAAAAATTGGGTATCAACAGCTGCCCCTCTTTACCCGGGAACGATGAAAGAGTTGTCGGGTAAAGATATGATGGCCAATTTTGTCCGAGCAAAACGGTTAGAGAGATTTAGGCCGCACCCTGACTTCTGAGCTGCCTACATATCCCTGGTTTTACATGAATCAGGTCGCATGTAGTTCTGGATTCATCGGCGGATTATACCGATGAAATCATTGTAAGAACGGGCGCAATTTAAACATGATGCAGATTCCTATCAGACCATGAGAGTTGTCTTCGGACAGTTGAGGATGACGTCCTTGGACCATGACGTCCTGGGCCATGAGTTGATTAATGATATTCGCAGGGCATGAAATAATGTTCTCGGTCCATGAAGATGGTGCCTCCAAACTATGACGTCTTTGAATAATGATATTCAAATTTTGAGAGATCCTCAGGCCATGACATGGTGTCTTTCGGCTATGAGGATGATGCCTTTAGACTATGTCTCCTTTGGACAGGTTGGAGATATTTCAGCCCATGAGATGCTATAATATGATGTCAACAAGACAAAGCTTAGTCTTGTGAAGCGGAGGGTAGATCTTAGCACGAAAAAAAAATCAAAGGAGAGACAACGCTTAGTCTCAGCGAAAGAATTTAAATTGGAGGCAGAGCTTAGCCTCATGCGGGTATGGACACAGAGCGTAGTCTCATGCAGGGGAAGGCATCGTTTAGCCTTATGCAGAGGAGAGGCAGAGCTTAGCCTCATGCGGGTATGGAGACAGAGCTTAGTCTCATGCAGGGGAAGACATCAATTAGCCTTATGCAGAGGAAAGGCAGAGATTAGCCTTATGCAGGATGGAGACAGAGGTTAGTCTAATGCAGGGGAAGGCAACGTTTAGCCTTATGCAGAGGAAAGGAAGAGATTAGCCTTGTGTAGAGTGGAGACAGAGCTTAGTCTCATGCAGGGGAAGGCAGCGTTTAGCCTTATGCATAGGAAAGGCAGAGATTAGCCTTATAACGGATGGGGACAGAGCTTAGTCTCATGCAGGGGAATGCAATGTTTATCCTTATGTAGAGCAAATGCAGAGATTAGCCTTGTGCAGGGTTGTAACGACCCGGTCAATTTTTTTAAGAATTTGCGCCCCAATCCCCTATTTACCGCTTCTCCCATGTCTATTTATGTTATTGGAACTTGTCAGAGCTTTGAGTGATGAAATCCGGGGTGATTTTGGACACATAGTCCATAAATGTGGAATTTAGCTTTAGAAATCTGGCCTTAGCTAGAGTTGTGTGAAGACGGATCCGGAATGGAATTCCGTCGACTCTGTTAGCTCCATTGGGTGATTTCGGGGTTAGGAGAGTGCTCGGAATGTGTTTTCGAGGTCAGTTGTGGATTTAGGCTTGAATTGGCGAAAGTTGGAATTTCGGCGATTTTGGCCGATAGGTGAGATTTTGATATCAGACTCGGAATGGATTTCTGAAAGCGACAGCAGGTCCGTAACATCATTTATGACCTGTGTGCAAAATTTGAGGTCATTGGGATGAGTTTAGACGTGTTTCGGCGTCGGATATGATTTCTAGAAACTTCCTAAGTTCTTAGGCTTAAATCTATGCATAATTGATGATTTTGATGTTATGAGATGTGTTTTTAAGGCTCGAGCAAGTTTGAACAAGGTACTAGGGTCAGTTGGTAGGTTTGGTTGAGGTCCCGGGGGCCTCAGGGTTGTTTCGGATGCCCAACGGGTGAGGTTTGTGAAATTGAAAACAGTTGAACCATTCTGGTTGTGGTGTCTCGCACCTGCGATGATATTTCTGCAGGTGCGGACACGCAGGTGCGAAGGGGGAGATGCAAGTGCGACCCCAGGCCAATAAAGGAATTTCTGCACCTGCGAGGGTATTTCCGTAGTGCAGGCACGCAGGTGCGAAAGGGGTGCTGCAAGTGCGACCCAAGGCCACTTAATGAATTTCCGCACTTGTGATTGGGTTTCCGCAGGTGCGGCACCGCAGGTGCAATCCCAGTGTCGCAGGTGCGATCCCAGTGTCGCATGTGCAAAATGTCTGGGCAGTTTATATCAAAAATCCGAGGGTTTGAATTTCATAATTCCAAAATCGATTGTGAGCTCGGAACTTGGCGATTTTCAGTGGGATTTGAAAATGAGGATCATAGGTAACATTTTCTAACCTTAATCCCTTTATATATCATTAATCCCTACCATTTTCCTCAATCTAATAAAGTAAATTGGATGAAAAACCATGAAAATGGGATGAAATCTTCCCAAGTAGAAATCTGAGGATTTAGGGAGATTTAGACGTCGAATTTTGTTGATTCTTGTTCGAGTGGGTTCATGAGCGAATGAATGTTCGGAAAATATAAATTTTACCCGATTCCAAGACGTGGGCCCGGGGGACTTTTTGGGAGAATTTCCTAATTTTGCATGTTAGCTTATAAATAATTAGCTATTTTGTTCCCTTGAAGTGATATTTATACCATGCAATCAATTTGAATAGATTTGGGCCACCCGGAGTCAAATACTCGTGGCAAGAGCTTGGTATTGAGTTGATTAGCGCAGTAGAGGTAAGTGGCTTTCCTAATTATGTGTTGGGGATCTGCCATGATGCTCATGGGCAGCTTATCTCTAATTGGCCCCTTAGGCATTTTTCTACTGATTTTGTTATGTGGACGCCGTGTACACGAGGTGATGAGTGCGTACACGGGTCATTGTTGCTAAAATCCTATTTTTCTCCCATGAAAACGCTCATTTTCATTCATATATTACTATTTCCTATCTTAATTGAGTAGATAGCCTAAGTGTAAGCATGCCTACCTGTTCTGACTATATTCCGCTTATTTGCTACTAGTCACATCATGCTTAGGCGGTTTTACTCTATTCTTACCTGTCGTTCTTCCTGGACTGTTTAGTTGAGCCATAATTGACATACTTCTGTTTTGCATATTTAAATTGGGACTACGGACCGAGATCCGGAAGCTTTCCCCCTGTACTGCATTTCATATTTAAATTGGGACTACAGACCGACCGGGAGCTTTCCCCCTGTACTGAAATGCATATTTAAATTGGGACTACGGACAAAGATCCGAGATCTTTTCCCCTGTACTGCATAGCATATTTAAATTGGGACTACGGTCCGAGATCCGACATCTTTCCCCGTGTACTGCATTGCACATTTACTGTTGAGATATATGCTGTGTTGAGCCGGGGGCTCTCTTTCTGTTATTAAACCTTTCCGTCTTCGTTAATCCTGCTATCATTGCTTATCTGTATTTCACTATTTTAAAATTATATATTGACTTGTTCTTACGAACTCAGTAGGGCCTCAACCTGACCTCGTCACTACTTGACTAGGGTTAGGCTTCACACTTACGGAGTACCGAATGTGGAGTACTCACGCCCTTTTCCTGCACATGTTTTCCCCATGTGCAGATCCAGGTACCAGCACCCAGTTTCGTGGTTAGGAGTCATCTACCAGCATCTAGGAGACCGCGAGGTAGTTCTGCCGCGTCCGCAAAATTCCATGAGTCCCCTTCTACTCTATTATAGGCATAGAAGACTTGTATATTTTTCCGCTGTTTCATTGTATAGAGCTACATTTAGTAAAGAGCTTTTGACTATGGAGACATTTCAGATTTTGGGAAATATAAATGTATATGCTGAGAAGATATGTTAGATCTACTTGATATCTTTTTGTCTTTATTTTATTGATTCTGTCATTTCCGCAAATATTAGGCTTACCTAGTCATAGAGACTAGGTGCTGTCACAATAAATTTCGGAGGGTAAATTGGGTCGTGACAAGGGTGGAGACAGAGCTTAGTCTCATGCAGGGGAAGGCAATGTTTAGCCTTATGCAGATGAAGGCAGAGATTAGACTTATGCAAGGTGAAGGCAAAAATTAGCCTTTTGCAGTTGAAGGAAGAGATTAGCCTTAAGCGGATGAAGGCAGAGATTAGCCTTAAGTGGATGGAGGCATAGATTATCCTTATGCAAATGGAATTCAGCGTTTAGCCTTATGCAAGGTGAAGGAAGAGATTGGCCTTATGCAGATGAAGGCAAATATTAGCCTTATGCAGATGAAGGCAAATATTAGCCTTATGCAGGAAATAGAATGAATAGCCGATAGTAGCAGACTTTCTTAGCTGGTAGAAGATTTCGATAACGCGATTATTGTGAGGATTGTGACTTTGTGGCATGTTTATCCTTCGTCCCTGCATCCAAAGGAAAATTGTGAGTTCTATAAATAGGAGGTCAGTTTGTGTTTCTGCCGGCTTTGCTTGACTTGCTTTGCTTGGTCTGAAAATCCTGTTCAAATCATCGGGGTAACATTTGGCTAAACAGAGTTACCTTACAAGCAAGCATGCATAGTTTTGTAAGGACATAGTAAAAAATATATTTTGAGAAATTTAGATGAACTGACGACCGTGACAAGATCTGAGACAATGAACCCTTCTTTGCCATGGAATTTAGAGGGTCCTCCTCAAAATTCTGCCCCAGTTAGATGAATTGATATCTCTGACTGCTGTACATGCTGCGATCAGCTGAACTTGATTCGGAATTTTTAGGGTCCTCCTCAAACTTCTGCCCCACGTATCCCCTCTTAAACGGGAATCAGGTCGAGCATAGTTCAATTTACAGCATTTGATAAAAGAATAAAGAGTTACACATAGTATCGTTTAACTGCATCTGAGTTAATTGGCTTTGGCCAGACTTCTTCATCCATTTCTGCAAGTATGAGAGCTCCTCCTGTTAGTACTCTGTGGACCATGTAAGGACCCTGCCAGTTGGGAGAGAATTTCCCTTTGGCTTCATCTTGATGCAGAAAGATCTTCTTCAACACCAGTTGCACTGGTGTGAACTGTCTAGGCTTGACTCTTTTGTTGAAGGCTCTGAACATTCTGTTCTGGTATAGTTGCCCATGACATACTGCGTTCATCCTTTTTCTGTCTATGAGGGCTAGTTGCTCATAACGGCTCTTTATCCACTCTGCATCGCCGAGCTCAACTTCTTGTATGATGCTCAAGGAAGGAATCTCCACCTCGGCAGGAATAACAACTTCCGTACCATAAACGAGCAAGTAAGGAGTTGCCCCGATTGATTCTCTGACGATATCCTCGGGCATGATATCTTCTTCTGAATCACTGTCCTTTTGTTGCGTTGTCTCATTGCATGTCACAGTCATTGGTTCATCAAGACAGGAAATAGTAATGTTGTATAGGTAAAAGTATGAGAGAAAAAAATAATAAATACTGATTCATTGTGTCACACCTCCTTTTTAGGGAGGATATAGGGAGTTTTTCCAATTTAAGTGACATAATCGAATTTGGGATTATTTATTTATTTTCAGAGTCACCACTGGGGATAATTTATGGTGTCCCAAGTCACCGATTTATTTTAAATCCCAATCGAGGAAATAGACTCTATTTATGACCTGCGAACACAGAAGACCGGGTAAGGAATTTGTTAACCCGGGAGAAGGTGTTAGGCATTCCTGAATTCCATGGTTCTAGCACGGTCGCTTAACTATTAATATTTGGCATAGTTATCTGATTATTTACATGTTTTAGCCTATTGTGCATTTATCCTTTTTAATTTTAAGCGACTTTTAATATTTATGGATTTATCTTGAAACAAGTCACGATGGCGTGCACTTGTTTGTTTTTGGACATGTTGTAACCGCGCCATATGAAATGCACCCACGATTACAACATGTGATTTTTATTATTGTTTTGAGTTAGAGTCGGGGACATGAGTTGCCGTACTCGAGTGTAGATTATATAGTCATGACTATGGTCATGACAATTAAAAATGCCTATTTGAGGCGATATTTAATTATTCTCTAAGTTTTGGAATCTTTATCTAAAAGTGGTATTTTAGCTTACTGGATATGTATATAAACCATTTGATATTTATGGACTTATCTTGGAACAAGTCACGATAGCGTGCGCTTGTTGTTTTGGACACATCGCAATCGCGTCACATGAAATGCACTCGCGATAACAACATGTGATTTTAATATTGCTCGAAGTTATGATCGGGGATATGAGTTGCCACACCCGAGTGAGATTTACGTATCGTAATCATGCCACAGGAACCATACCCGTAGTCACGATGATTTATTGTTAAGTGCACCTAAAACAAGCTATGATGGGAAGATAACCTCCACAATTTATAAAGCTAGCCGGAATCTAAAAATCAAACAACCTATAATAATCGAAAAGGAGACTTCCATATGCTTATGAACGTAATAGTTGGATAACAAACAAATGAAAACTGAACCTCAAACCAATTCACTTAAATTTTGTATATGTTTACCAACATGTCATTCCTGCTAAGATCAATCTCTCAAACCTCGATTTATTCCGTCCAGATGCAAAATTTCATAAACAAGCTTAACAAAATTATCACGTTTAACTTGAACAAAATTAATTAAAGTCAAATTTACTTAACAAAAATATATCTATTCTATGAAATCAATTATTCAAGTCAAGATGAGAGGTCTTATACAATTGCATCAGGTAAATAAAATAAAAGTTCAAAACAGAATTTCAACAACACACAAACAATACTGTATCCCAGTCATATAGGAATTTATCCCATTTGATTAAAAAACACCTAAATAGGTTATGTACATGAGGCAACTTTATCTAAATTTACGAATTAAAGAAAAAGGAAGAAAGAACCTTTGTGCAAAAAAAATTCATCGGAATCAACGGATTTCCGGACTCGCCGAAATATCTCAAGAATAACGAAGAAGAAGCTCAAATGATTAGCAGCGCGGCAGTAAACAGCAGCATCCGATCTTCAAGCTCAACAACTTCGGGAAACCTCTCTCTCGTCACTGCCTACTATATGTTACTGTGTGTGTTGATGTCGATGGGTGAGAGAGTGAAGAAGTGAGAGTGAGGAGAGTCTTTCAATGGAGGAATGTTGTCCGTCTCTGTTGTTGAGCGATAGATCCGAAAGCAGAAAAATGAGGGAACCAGCTTTGTTCTTTTTTAAAGAGGGGTGGGGGGTCGATTCTTGGAGGATCTATTTTTAGGTCTGTGTTTATTTGGTTTTGTTTGCTGAGAGTGAAAGAGTGAGGAAGAAGATGGAGTGGCGACTGGTTTTGAGGTCGATGTTTTCGGCGAGCTCGCCGGCTTAATTTTCCGGTCGAATCTGTCGCGACGACAATGGGAGTCGCCGGGGATGGGTAGCATGGAGAGGGTGGTTGGTTAGTAGCTCTAAGTCTTAGGGGGTTAGGGTGTCAATTCTATCTAAGGGGAAGTCTCTCTTCTCTGTATTTTTGTGAGAAGAGGAAGAAGCCCACGGGGAGGGGAAAAATGGCGGATCTGTCATATAGATTAGGTCTGATTTTTTAGGTCTAAAATTAGGTCTATTTATGAGGTTAGGGGTTGTTTGGTAGGGAATGAGTATTTGGGTAGTGGTCTAGGACGGTATGGGCTAGGGTAATTTGGGCCCCGAAATTGTGCAAACTTGATATGAGAGGCAAATTTTATCTTTCAAAAATAGCCACTTTACTACTAATTAAATTTGTTTTTTACCAAAACGACCTAATTAACATTTTAACTAATTAAGTAAACTAATTGATTAAAGCTAATGTATATTTTTGGCGATTTTCATGTATTAATCTAACAATTAAAAAGTAATTAATTCCTAAAAATACAAATTAAACCTAAGATGGCATGAAATGAAAATGTGACAATGTTTTATTATTTTTATGTAATTTTGAAGTATTAAACATGCATGAAATGCTACTAAATAGAGAAGGGTTCCTAAAATTCATTAAAAATAATATTTTTGATTATTTTTAGGAGTAATTTCCATGCGGGGCAAAAATTGGGTGTTCACAGCTGCCCCTCTTTGCTCGAGAACATGAAGAGTTCTCGGGAAAAGATAAAGTGAGCAATTACGAGCAATTTTTTCCCGTTTGGTACTCCATTTAGAAGCATTTTGAAATTTTTTTGGTCGAACCTTGCTTCAGAGGTTGCTTACATATCCTTGGCTATAAAGGAATCAGGTCAGTGTAGTTCTGAAAGTTTTGGTAGTTGGGACTACCGGGAAGCTGTGATTTCACTGATTTTGCTGTTGCTGCTGATTACTTCTTGCTGAGCTCCTTATTACACTAAAATCAAAATGAAAAAGAATAAACTAAACCTATCAACTACGAGTTACAAGATTCCTATCTTTGAGTCTTCTGAATCTTGATCTTGAGTCTTGGCTACTTCTTTATACAAACTCCGATCTGAATCTTGATGCTTGTTAGTTATAGGTGCTGGTTCAATCTTCTTCAGCTTTTCAGATAAAAAATGGACCTCCATAGCTTGTGACTTTAATCTGTCTCGAGCAGTCCACATCTTTTCCGCTTCTGTACTTTGGGGTTCAACTCTTTTCTTTTCTCCTTTTCTTTTATTCTGAATTGAGACGTCTTATTTTGGTCGTCTCGATTCCACTGTCCTAAAGATGTAATCTGCACAAATATCAAAAACATACGAACAAAAATTTCTGCCCCAGTTTTCACTAGGAAACTTTCGTGAGTTATTGTAAGGGAATCTACACTAATTTGTTATTGAAAGCAATGAAAGACCGGGAGCAGTGCACCTGGAGTTATTGTATACTAGGGAGTGGATACCCTATATCTAAAAGTAAGATCAACTAGGGGTTGGAGAACCTATGTTGCAAAATAAAATCAATTAGGGATTGTATATCCTATGTTGGAAAAGAAATCAATTAGGGAATGTATACCCTTAATTGGAATCGACTAGGGAGTGTATATCCCCATATTGGGAAAAAGAAATCAATGAGGGAATGTATTCCCTTAATTGTAAAAGAAAGCAAGAAAGCATCGACTAGGGAGCGTGTACACCCATGTCGGGAAAAGAAAATTAATTAGGGAATGTATACCCTTAATTGGAAAAGAAAACATCAATTAGGGAATGTATACCCTTAATTGGAAAAGAAAGCATCAATTAGGGAATGTATACCCTTAATTGGCATCGACTAGGGAGCGTCTACACCCATGTCGGGAAAAGAAAGTCAATTAGGGAATGTATACCCTTAATTGGAAAAGAAAACATCAATTAGGGAATGTATACCCTTAATTAGAACATAAAAATATCAATTAGGGAATGTATACCCTTAATTGGAAAAGAAAACATCAATTAGGGAATGTATACCCTTAATTGGAAAAGAAAAACATCAATTACGGAATGTATACCCTTTATTAGAAAAGAAAACATCAATTAGGGAATGTATACCCTTAATTGGCATCGACTAGGGAGCGTGTACACCCATGTCGGGAAAATAAAATCAATTAGGGAATGTATACCCTTAATTGGAAAAGAAAAACATCAATTAGGGAATGTATGCCCTTAGCTGGAAAAGCAAAACATCAGTTAGGGAATGTATACCCTTAATTGGCAAAGGAAACATCAATTAGGGAATGTATACCC